>PVJH01008225.1:0-86852 GCA_004026705.1 Nesogale talazaci
GTATATATAGCTTGACTTCTGGGAAGTATGTCCCAGGGTGATGAGACTTATGAACAGCCCAGACAGAAATACTGAATTTTAAAACTCTTATTCAGTATTCACTCCTGGTGCTTACTCAGTGACTAGTCTGACATAACAGAGGTTGTCATTAAAAGTAGATGGAAATGATTGGAGTCTCCTACAGGTAATCTAAAGATATAGGGAGTTTTCTAAAGAAAAAATAATAAAATAGGTAGACCCACCCACTTCAGTTCAGTCCATTCCAGCCCAGAGACTCTATAGGTGAGAGTAGAATTGTTCTATTGGTTTTCGAAGGCTGTAATCTTTATAGAACTATCTGCAATGTAGCTCTTGGCTTCAAAAAGCTGGGACTTTTGGTTAGCAGCCAAGCACCAAAGGGCTTCTTGACTAAACCTGCATAGATACTCATAGGGAAACTGGTACCATTTGAATCTAGAAATGGCGTATGTGTGTGTGTATGGGCACGTGTGCATGTGTGAGCGAGTGATGGTAGTTGTTATATGTCTTTCCAACTAAACAGGTGAAGGAGGGAAAGTGCTAAGTAACAATAGGCCTGGAGCTCAAAAATGTGTTGTCAAGTCCTTTGTGTGAAACAGACTCTAATATCTATCAGTCAACTCTTTGTAGTTGAGGACTTCAATGTTCTACCCTGTAAAGTGGGGTTGAAACCTCTGCCCAGTGCCCTGAACTTGAATGTTCAAAGTCAAAAAGGGGATTGTCTACCTGAAAGTGCTTTGCAAAGTTGTTCTGTCAATGTGATTTCATGATTTGATAGTGGTTGTTAGGGAGTCACCAGCTAAAGCTGAAAAAGCCTGTTATTGACTCATGACAAGTGGAAATGCCATGAGGCACTACAGGAACAAGGAGACCAGGCTCTCCTGCCAATTTACCCAATCACTCATTTATTAATAATGAGAGATTGAGGATCCCCCTCCCCATAGAATATTGGCAATCTACTCCTATGGGTGCTTTAGCCTCAACGAAGAGAGTGATATTTTGCTTCTGTCCTAATGGGCCCTTTATGATGAAGAAAATAGGCAGACCTCGCCGGAGGGGCTTTCAGAAGAAGGGAAAAAGCATCGCAGATACAGACAGAAATCATGTGATGTAGATCATAAAATTCCTCCTGAGCTGGTTTTAATTAGAAATGGCTGGAACAATTTGGCATGCAAAGAGTTGCTGTCAGTTCTGTACAACGTCTCTCTGCCTGGGAACAGCTGTACACAGTTTTTCTTTCTCCTTTCCAATGAGAACCTGTGTAGAAGACCTGTTAGGTTCTGGCAAGTGTTTGTAGCCATTCTTGTGAGCTAATCAGATCAGCTTTGACCAGACATAAAAAAGATTTGAGAACTGTAGAGCTAAACAACCCATTCTTCTTATGTTGTCAAAGCTTTTTTTGGGAATGGTTTCTGTGTTATCTAGTGAAATTCTTTGGAGGGCAAATATTCCTAAGTATCCTAGACACTGTAGCAGCTATTCAGTGGGTTCTATTATACCGTGCGCAGGCAGTGTTTCAATGCCCTTACATGCATCTCTGAGCAGTAGACACCCTTTAGCTCAAGCACTTCGACTATGCTACTCATTGTGGTAGTTGCACACTTTCACGTGAACTTGATAAATATAAATGGAGATTTGGAATCTAGCCTGTCACTCAGGTCACAGCCTGGTGATCCCTCCTTGTGGGGGTGCAGCCTTCTCATGAGAATTCTAGGACTTCCTCTCTTCCTCCCTGGAGGAAGAACACACACACTCTCTAGGCTTCACATTCCTGTTGACAAGTCACAGCAGCTGAAGGAGCCACAAAGAGACCCATGTCAGCTCTGAGATGCTTCCACCACTACTGTATCCACAAGACTTTCCATTTACTGACTTGTGCTCTTCCTGCACTCGGCATCATTGCATGTGTGGCGTGGGTCAGAAGAGGAATTTCTTGGACATACGAGTTAATATTAGGACTTATGGACTTGATCTGGACTAAGCTGGGATGTTTTATCAATATACAATTGCTCTTCAATATAGAACTGTTTTTTAGACATATATGATTGTTCCAGGAATTGTTTCTCTCATCAACCTGACCTTACACACTCATTGTCATGAGGTGGAGGGAATTTTGGACTGCAACTTTGATGCCCAGAGAGATGATGTCTGTAATCTGGGCTTATACCATGCGCAGGCTTTCTGGCACACACAGGAAGGACCAGAGTGTGATTGCTTTGGATGGCTCATCCCCAGCACCAAGGAAAACATTCATTCCAAACACATGTTTTGCCAAGGACCAATATGATACATACTCTAGATCCCAAAGAGCCTAGGTAATGCAATGGGGTAAGCATTGGGCTGCTAACCAAAAGTTTGGCAGCGTAAACACACCAGCGACTCTGCGGGTGAAAGATGTGGCTGCCTCTTCCTGTCAAGAAGTTGTCTAAGAAATACTGTCGAGCAGTTCCCCTCTGTCTTGAAGCGTCATGATCAATTCAATGGTAGGATAGGCACACCCAAGGAAATGCAAGTGTGAGAGAGACCGAGCAAGAGTGAGCATGTGTGAGAGAGAACTAACTTTGTGTCCTTGGCAATTGAAACATTCTTTCCTTCACAGATGACTCTAACGTGGACAAAATAGTCACAAATCACCAGTCAACGTTCTAGAATTTGACCAAAGTTACCAAAAGCAACCAGATCTTGCTTGGGAACAGCAGGAGGCGGTGGTATTCGTGTTGGGGTGGATGCTCGCCCACCTCCCCATTCAGTGTGGCAGTTCAACCAGGACAGGCAGGGCAGCCCTAGAAACCAGTGCTTAGCTGACCTTGTTGGCAGAGAGACACAAGGTCCCTTCATTTGGAGCACTGTCAGTTATAGAGACAACTCTGTGAGCCACCAGGGAGGGCCAGCAGCTCAGTGCTCAGGAGAAGGTGAGCTATTTGGAGAAAAACAATACTTGGGCACAGTCCCCAGGGATTCCGAACGGCGTCTTTGGTAACACATAAGGTGAATGCTCTACGTCACTGAGTTAGTTCGAGTAGACTAGAGGAACAAATTCAACACGCATATGGATATAAGGAATGGGTTTATATTCAAGAGGAACAGGACATTGAGAAAACATCCCAGCCCAGTCCAGCTCAAAGTCACAAGTCCAATATTAACCCATATGCCCGAAATCAGTCCATAAAGTCTCCTTCTGACTCATGAAGTCACAGGTCAGTGGGTATAGAGTCCTGGCACCGACAGGGTCTCCCCATGGCTCCTCGCTTCCAGGGCTCAGGGTCCATCAACCGCATCCCGTGGTGGCAGAAGCATCTCATCACTTACAGAGGCCTCCATGTGGCTTCCCCAGCCTCAGAGGTCCGGCTCCATCAGGGCAAAGCTGTGTGGTCTCTCCACCGGCTACTCCAGCGTCCCAGACGCCGCCATTCTGTGTTGCCTTGGGTAATCACCTCTGAAACTAACTCCTAACAACTGGGGAAGATAGCTTCTCATCTTCACGAGGGAAATATCGTGAGATTTCCCAGGAGTTTCAGGTGAAAACCATGCCCACACAGAGGCCTCATTGGCTACTCATTGGCTATCTCCAGATTAACAGATTAGACTCCACCCCTACATTTCAATCATAAAATTAACATAAGCACATGCCTGCCACAGTCGCTAACCACAAGTCTCACAGCTTGAGTCTTCCCAGAGTACCTCAGAGCTGCGTGGACATTTATTTTCAAACCCCCAGCCATTGAAGACTCTGTGTAGCACAGCTCTCTTTGGGCACACACTGAGTTCAGATCTACTCTACAGCAACTGGTTGACTGACGGACCCGGGGAACACGCTAAGCTCGTCCATAGCCTGGATTGACAAGAGGTTATATGGAGACAAGAGGTTATATGGCTGTGGAGACAAATGCACGCCATGCATCTGAGTTACGTGCTTCTGGAAGACAGGGATTGAACACAGGTGTGGAGGAGCGGGAGAGAGCACTGTCATTGCCCACTTGGTTGGAGGCTTTTACATAGACACCCAAGGCCTTTGTATTACATCTAGGCGGCAGTGAGTTACTTGTTTGTTTGTTTGGGGGAATACGCTGGTGGATATGTGGGAACCAGTGGAAGAACTGACATTGAAATTGTGTTCCATCCATGGTGTGACTCATTATCTTGCAACGTTAGAATTGCACCATGTCTATTTCTGGACAACGGAGATTTCAAATGCTTGAGGGCTGGCCCATGCTTAATGGTTCAGGAGTATTGAACATGGGACCTACAAAATTGTATTTTTCAAGGACAGTAGAGACCCCAGTACTTGACCACATCAGTACTTGGCATAATCAGATTTTGACGTGAAAGGTCAAGAAAGTTTTGCATCAGAGCTCGAACAAAACATTGGAATCCAAACTGACACATGGAATTCTTGTAGGAAAAAGAAGGTCGTGTTTTGGTCACAAAGCGTTAGCTGGTGTTGTTAGTAGGAGTTGTTTAAACTTTTGGGGGCTGTGTTCCAAGTGTTTTGCTATAATTTTCTTAGTTTCTGTGGCTTTTTGTACTGTTTTTAGATAAATATGGGTCCTAAGAAAAAGGTTTGGGGCAGAAAAAAAAAGAAAAAGATTTTGAAAAGAATCATCATGATAAGGAACTGCTTAAAGTATTATTGATATTGTTGTTAACAATTTAGTAAACCCTTTTAGAAAATAGTTCAGGAAGCACCAATAGCAGACCACATCAGAGATTTTTTTTTTCTTTTTAGAGAAAGTCATCCAGGGTCCTAGTGAAATAAAGGCAAATAAGGGGAAAAATTTCCTGAAAAACAGCTACCAGTTGATTTTATGGCATGAGATTCCCCTTTCATACAATGAATCTCTGTCTTACCCCCTCTTCACATCTGTGCACTCAGATCCAGTTCCTCATCATTCTCAAAGTAAAGGCCACACTGTAGTTAGAAACTTTTAAAATACTGGGCTTCTTATTTAAATTCTGTTATTTAACTTGGAACTTATTTAAAATCCAGAACATTTTAACACAGCCAAATTATCTCAGTAGTTCAGTTATTTCAACTGCAATATTGAAAATATGTATATATTTTGACATGTTTAGATGGGTTATGTTTGAGTTTCATAGCTTATGTTTGATCATAGAATATACAATATATTTGGAAGTAATGATGTCTTTTCTCTATATAATACCACAACCTATTCCAATTATAAGATTTGGTTTCTAATTTTAAAATCTTGAGAAAAGGACTAATAATTAACTAAGCGGCCATATTGTCTATCTTCCCAAAAAGATACCTTTGTAAATTAAAAGGGCAACTAAACTCATTTGCGTCACGTGACCTTTTGAAATATTTCCTTATTGAGCTACAAATTGATTGCATTATCTTGGTGGACTTCAGCCTTATTTTAAAAAGGTTTTTTTTTTTAAATACTAGTATTTATATGTGCATCATAAAAAGAAAGCTTCTCTTTATTGACCATCTGAAGATTAAAAATAACAACCACAGCATAATTGACCCTGGTCCTAATTGGCATTGCCCCGGTTCGTTCCTAAGGCATTGCTGTCTCTAATATAGCGTTTTCCTGGCAAGGCCAAAGCAGAGCCGAATATATTAAGGGGAGATCTACTCAACATGTCCTTGGATTATTTGGAATGATGGCATCCATTCTCCACTCTGTGAGGGAGCACCAACCAGTCTATGGGGAGATTCACAAGAAGAACCACTAGCCAGCCCCAAGTGATCTGCCTTGTCAAGGGTTCTTCTACATTGCAGGTGAATTACTGCAGCTCCTGACCAGCCCCCACGTCTGACATCAGGTAGAGTGGAGACATTGTGTCAGAAAATGAAACTATTTCTGTCACTTTACCCTGGTCTTTAATGTAGCAATCGATGACTACAACAGAATGCTTTCTCCATATGCAAATCAATTACTTGGGGTTGTCTCTTTGTCCACCTCCACCCACCAAAAAACTCAGACCTACTGCAGTCAAGTCCATCCCAACCCCCCATGACCCAGCTTCAGAGATTTTAACTCTTTATGAGGACAAGCACCCTTAGCTTTCCCTTTCAGAGCATCTGGTGGCTTTGAAGTTTGCAGTGAGTGGCCCAATAATCTAACCTTCATTTTCCACCAACTTGGAAGGGTGATGGGAAGAAGGGTGGGATTTTACCTGATGGCATCTGTTTGCCACGGTGATCTTCCTCAGCAGGAGAGTGGGCTGTGGAGAAAAGTGCTTCTTGCTGAGTTGTGTGAAGCTTGAGCCAAAGACTTGGTATCCCATCCTCAAGGCCTCCAAGAGTTGATGCTGAGACAGAAGCCCTGATCACATCATTAGATCAAGGGATTACAGCAATCCTTTGAACTGAATTCTCAGTCATGCTGCACAGTTGACTCACCTGTGTTGCCGTTGTTGTTAGCTGCTGCCCAATTGACTCCAGTGCGTAGTGAGCTTATGTACAATAAACTGAAACGCCGCCAGATCCTGCACCGCCTCACACGAGCTCATGTATAGCAGCCCACTGCTAAAGTCACTGACTCACTTGGGAGAGTTTAACACTTTTGATCCCTGAGTGCTGCTGCCATACCTAGAAGACTGAATTGTTTTGGGGTGGACCTACATATTAATTTTTTTAAAACCTCCCTTATATCATGTCACTATGTATAAGAGTCATGCGATTTGGTGGCAGGAGCATCCAAAAGTCAACGTCTAAAGAAAGGATTCTGAAATGAAGACAGTAAGAAATAGGCTTTGGAGCCCTTGTGGCATAGTGGCTATGGCATGAGCTGCAGTTCAATACCAACCACTAGCTTGA
This sequence comes from Nesogale talazaci, assembly GCA_004026705.1. NCBI lineage: Eukaryota > Metazoa > Chordata > Mammalia > Afrosoricida > Tenrecidae > Nesogale > Nesogale talazaci. Next base: position 6,806 of record PVJH01008225.1, read on the forward strand.
GAGAAAAAGACTTTCTACTCCGCTATGCAACCTTCTACTCCCATAAGCAGTTGTCACAGAGACCTACCATGGGGTCCTCTGAGTCACCATTGACTCAAGGGAAGTAGGAATAGGAACCAATGAAGTGGCCCCCAAACTTTTGCAAAGCTACAGAATCCACTTCTTATCCAAGAGAGGAAGGCCCTGTGCGCATGTGATCAGGGTTCAAGCTGGCTTTTTTAAGGGGCCTGCATTGTTGCTAAGCTGATTCTAACTCATGGTGAAGCCATGTGTGTCATATTAGAACTGTGCTCCAAAGAGTCTTTAGAAGGTATTTCCACAGAAGTCAATCACCCAGGTGATCTACTGAGTAGACTCAAACCTTTAACTTTCTGTTCAGCAGCAGAGCATATTCTTTGCAGCATCATTCAGAGATGGACTCTTCATCTAGACAGCTCTCCTAAATCTAGTTCTTCTCTTCTCTGGACTCAAGGGAAATACATTGTCTGGCCCTGTCTTAGTTTATCGAAGCTATGGGAATAGTCTTGGCCAATTAACTGTAGGTTGGAGCATTTACTTTCAGGTGAAGATCTTCCAGAATGTTGTTTTTCTTAGGCACAGAAAAGAAACATACTTTGGAATGTGACTCTTCCATCATGAGCCTACTTCAGTGGCACCCTGTGCATAACAAACAGAACATGGAACAGAATATGCGTCACAGCAGAGCTCCAGCAGACAGATGATGTGAATGAAAAATGAATCCCTTTACTTTGGGGTTGTTTGTTATAGCAACACCCCCATCACCCCCTGACTAGATCAGGTCCTTAGCAGGGTAGGGACACAACTCTTTGGGTTGGGAAGCAGCATTCTCCACCCTCCTCCAATGGATGTATGCCCAGGACCCCTTTAGGGAAAATAAGAGGGCAGAAAATAGACAGGATTGTCAGTTCATGCTCTGTGAATTAAAGCAATATGCTTCCCCCCCCCCAACTCAAGTCAGAGAACTGAATATTTGATTTTATTTAGAAACCAGTATTTGGATTCTGCCAGCTTTCCCCTAAGGGCACATTGGATCCAATGCCAAGTTCACACTCATGGAATTAATTGACTGCTCTACTTTCAACATGAGGTATCAAAGCCTTCCATCTTAGTGACCCATGTAAAACAAACCTTCCCACATGGCTTGTGGTTTTCGAGAAGATTTCTATTAAATGAACTACTCAATATAAATTTGCTGAGGGTGTGTGGGGGGGGAACTGGGTGGGGGAAACTACACTAGAATAGCCCTTTTTGTGTTTCTTCTAAATTTATCACCAACAACATTTTTTTTCTCCCCCTTCCAGAATCTTTTGGTATTCAGAAGTTACATTGGTGACAGAAACTACTTTTAATCACGGGGTTCTTCCTTGAGCTGAGGAGGAGGGGGAAAATATAACTAAGTAAAGGTTTGCTGTTGGATGAAATTTAGTTGATTGAAACTCACAGTGACCCCATGCTGAGCATCTCCTGGATAGTTTACATTTTTCTAGAACATAAATAATTTCCATTGTGGTGCATTTTGATGGAATTTACTAAAATTTTAGTAGTCCTCTTTGTCATTAAAAAACATGCTTGAAGTCACTTTGACTCTAGTGTGCAACGTATAATTCTCCGTTTTCTTTCTTATGAAGCTGAAAGATTTATCCTAGGTCTGTTTCCTGTTTTGCTATTCCCTGTGGTCCCTTCCTTCCAGAAGTGTCCTTGGGAGAGGTTTCACATTCTGGAGAGCAAGTACACAGTTGACGATGATATATTTTGAGAGAGTAACCTTTGTAAAAATAGTTGGGAGGGTGGTGCAGGACCAGTTGGTGTTTCATTCTGTTATAAACAATGTTGGGGTCATTTCCCTCACTCTGAACTGACTTCAGGGCACCTAACAGCTATAGGAACAACGACAATCTCTGTATGGGGAAGCTTTACAAGGGGGGTGGGGGGGTGAGGTGGAAAATTCTATCATCTTTCAATTCCGTTATCCATAACGTGCGAAGCCCCCTGCCTTTTATAGCACAGGGATGAAACACATAAATGATAACTGAACGGTTGACAGTTAAAATCTACGTGGTAACTCTGTGGGAGTCTGGTAGTTTGCTTCAGAAAATTATGGCCAAGGAAACCCTGCTGGGCAGTTCTGATCTGTCAAATGGGATCACTTTCAGTCAGAATGGACTCAATAGCATGACAACAAGCAACCTGTGTTGGATTCGTTGTGTTGTATTTCCCTCCTTTGCCCCTCTACATTCCAAGGTTAGCCCACATACTGAGTTAAGAACAAGAAGAGGAAAGCTATGATACCAAGCAAAGTGATTTGACCAGAAAAGGAAGGACTGTGGAGCTGCATTCCATTGTTTCACAAAGTAGGAGACATCGTCCCCTGGGGGCGTTGGAACAACCAGGTGAGGGAAGGGCCACAAAGGCAGATACCTCCACTCTATCTTGGATTATGAGGTTTTTGTGCAAATATTTTTCTTTTTTTCTTTTCTTTTCTGTTGTTGTGGCATCACTGCCTTGGTGGCAGTAGGAAACCCAGTCTTGCTTCTGGAGAGCTGCTGTTGGATTTGAACTGTCAACCCTGTGGGCCACAATCCCATACAGAACCCCTAGGCCACCAGGGCTCAGCCAACGCAAACATTTTTCATTGCCAGGGGCACTGAGTAAATTGTTTTTTCTGAAAAGGGTGTATGTGGTAGTTGGTTTTATGTCAACTTGGGTGGGCCAGATTCTTCCAAGGCTGATTTAACATCGAGTGATTCACATCATGATGGATCTTCTGCAAAGCAGCCAGGTAGTTGTGAGTAGAATGTTGTTATTGTTGTTGTTAGGGGTCATTGAGTCAGTTCCAACCCACAGTGACCCAATACACAGCAGAATGAAACACTTTCTTCTCTGTACCATCTTCATACTTGTTCCTAGGCTTTCGCCTAGGAACACCATGCACCAGGTTGTTGCAGCATGGTGTCAATCCTTCTCATTGACGGCCTTCCCCTTTTATACAATCCTGCTATTTTACCATGATGTCCTTACCTTGATAGTGTGGGGAAGCAAGCTTCAAGTCTGCTGCTGGATTTGGATCCTGTATCTGGCTTGATGACCTCTTGTCATATCACCAGCCAAAGCTAGGAACCATCAGCGGAATGCTGATTCTGGTTCATGTGGGCAATCTCAGACTCATCAGCAACACATCCAGAAGCCTGCGTCTTCCTGCTTCATCTTCTTATTTCCTGTTTGTTAGGCTCCACAGCTTCAAGAGTCAAGAGAAGTCTTCACGTGACAGCTGATCCCTGGACCTGAACTAGATTGGATTCACCCACTTCTACAATGGTGTGAGTCATTTTGTGAGAGAGATCTTTTTTGTATGCATACACATACAAGTGTCATTGGTTTTGCTTCCCTAGAAAACCTATCTTAACACAGGGGGATCGGTCAAATAAGTTTGGGGACCTGTACTGTGCACCCACAGAGCCAGAAAATAGGTTCTCATTGTAGGAAAGACTAAAGAAGCAGGATTTGCTCCTTGGTGCCTGGATCCAGGGCAGTGAAAAAGAGGATAGCCCTTAACCAGATGGACTGACCCAGTGGCTGCACCAATGGACTCAAACATAATCCAATTATGAAGATGGTGCAGGGCCGGGAAGTGCTCCGATTCTGTTGTGCATAGGGTCATTCTGGGTCAGAATCTATGTGATGATGGCACCCAACAACAGCCTGGCAGGGCTATGCAGAAATCTGAAACCCAGGACAGCTGTTTTAGTTAACTATTGCTGGGTGAAGAACGATCCTGAAATATAGCATCTTAAGGCAGAGATTTATAATCCTACTGATTCTGTGGGTCAGGCATCCATGTCTGAATCACATGAGTCCTCGGCTCAAAGTATCACAAGTGCTTCAATGGAAATGGTGGCCAACCTGCCATTTCTCAAGCCTTGACTGAAGGCTGGTGTGCTTCTCGGCTCAGAAACATGACTGCTTGCAGGGTTCAGTCCTTGTGGGCTACAGCACTGAGGGCCTCAGTGTGTTGTTGGCTCTTCCTTGCCCCAAGAGACTCTCTGTAGGATTGTTGACTTCCATCAGAACAAGCAAGGAAGATAGGTCAAGAAAGATGAATCTTACATATACTAGTATCAATTCATCACCTTTGTCATATATTTATTAGGAGCATACCTCTAGAGTTATTCTACATGCAAGAGGAGTACCAATATCAAGAAAATTATTGCGGCTGAAAATGCACCAGAAGAAAGGGCACTAATTCTACCAATTCTACATGTCCAATGGCAAGGACATTGATTACATTCTTCAACCTAGGCACCCATTCTTATTTCCTCCCCTATTAACATAAACAGACTGACCACTAAGCTTCCTATCTAGTCTTTGGAGTTATTGTTGCCAATTTGTTTCCATACGGATAGTTCTTCAAGGAGTGCAATGCTTGAGGACAACGTTCTTCATTGAGTAAGCTAAAATGTTGCTCAGTTTAAAGAAGATTTCAGGTGATATCTTTGGTTGAAGGTTTAAAGTGCAAGATATTCTTTGGGGGTTTAATCCATCCTAGTGGCTATGAGAAGTCTGTATTTCATGAGAATTTGAACTTGTGTTCTGAATTTGACCCCTTTAGGTTAGAATTCTTTCACAAATTTTTGGATCAAAGTGCTCAGTAATGGTGACCAGGTATCCTTTAGTTCTTCTGGAAGAACTAGAAATGGAAGAAAAGGCCATAGTTTTTGGAGGTCGTTTACTATGTCTTTCAGGAGGACATTTTTATGGCCTACCTTCTGCATAGATCAAAGTTCAACTTGATATTATATCAGGAAAGCAACAAGAACCTAATGTCAGCATCTATTTTTAAGGACATAGATTGACTTGTAAACATTCTTCTCTCTCAAATATGGCAGAGAGGAAGTAGAAACCCAGACCTCAGGCCAGTTGTCCATACAGCTGCCATCAAGGCACCTTGTCTGACCTTAATGCTTGATGATTTGTGAAGGTCCAACCCTTGCTCAAATTCATCATATACCAATGCACACTAGCCCCTTGTCATTTTGAGATGACCTGGGAATTGGGAGTTAAATCACAAGATGATGCATTTTAAAACTGGGATGTTTGGGAGCAGTTAAAATTATACTTCAATGAAAAATATAAGCTCGGATGATCCTAAGCAAAACAGAGCATAAGTAATCCAGGACTCTGCCTGAAAGGAATAAAGTTGTTCTGCCATCCAGCTTAAGGGAACTTCAAGTTAGAATTGTTTTAGGTGCTCTGTGTACAAATCAAATGTTACCCAGTCCCGCACAGTCCTCATAGCTTGCTATGTTTGAAGTCATCATTGAAGCCACTCAATCAGTCCATCTTGTTCACCTTCCTCTTCTTTGACCTCTGTGTTTTCCAATTATGAGGTCCTTCTCCAGAGAATGGTCCCTCCTCCTAGCATGTGCAAAGTAAGCTTCAAAATACGAGCCTGATGATACTTCCTCTAACATGGATTTGGTCTTTCCTCAAAATTCTTGGTGAACACCATGATTCCATTGCATGGGTTCTTCTCCTGCTTTCACCAACTGATGGGGCCATCAGAAATTTGGGTCAGGGGCATCTTAGTCCGAAGGGAGATATCTTTGTGCTTTAACATTTTTAAAGAGGTCTTTTTTGCACCAGGTTTTTAAAATCGAATGTATCATTTGACTTCTCTTGGAGGCTTCTTCCATGGATGTTGATTTTAGATCCAAGTGAAATGAAATCCTTGACCACTTCATACTTCAATCTTTTCTCCATTTTTTTAAAACATGCTGCTTATTGGTTCCATTGTGAGGATTTGGGTTTTATTTATATTGAGGCATAATTCATGCTGAAGACTGCTGTCTTTGATCTTCATCGGTAAGTGCTTCAAGTCTTCTTGGCTCTCGGCAAGGAAAGTTATGTCATCTGCATATCACAGGGTGGTAATGCGCCTTCCTTCAATCCCGATCCTAATTCTTCATTCTCCTTTATACTATTCAGTTTTTGGAATTATTTGCTCAGCTTACAGATTGAGTAAGTGTGATGATGGAATTAACTAAAGGCATGGGGTTGGGGGAGGTTTTGCAAATATATCTACCGCATACATCGTTTTCCTGTTAAGAGTTTCATGAAGAAGAAACACTTAAGAAGAAATACTTGCTGGAAGGGAAAAAGAAAAGCTGTCAAGGAAAGTTACAAATGGGCCCATAATCTCATGTGATCATCAAAACTATCATCCCTGCTCCCATCTTCTTGCCAGATGAGAATTCTGAATTATGACAGCTGGGCATGAAGAGCTAACAGACTCCTTTTTCACTTGAGTCCTGCAGTTCACCATCATATAAGAAATTCTCTCTTTACCTCTTAGGACAGGAAGGGCGAATCAGTACCTCCAGACCCCTAGTACACCTGCGCTAGGGTAGTTAGCACTGGAATTCTGTTCCAAGGCCATTCCAAGGGTTTTCCTTAAGGAGAGCCATTTCATAACCAGGTGCTAGGAGTAAGATAACATAGTGCCAGTGATAGCATAATGTATTTGGTGTGCATGGGTAGGTTTTTCTTTGTTTGTTTTGGTTTTCAAGACACGTAAGGTGTCCCATTTCTAAGAATGAGCAGATAGATGCTGGATTCAAGGTGGCTACAGCACCCGAAGTTGTTCATCAGTTCCTCACGGCCAACATTCTCAGTTGTCACTCTTAATACAGCTCTCTGAGTAGCAACCAAAGACTTCTGATTAATAACTGCTTGTTTGAGAGCACTTACTATATATTTCAGGGAATTTTTTCCAAGTCCATTTTGTAGAGAGGGGACACCTTTTCTTTGCTCTCTACTTTCTTCTCTTGTTTTATATCTAAGATGTGATATTAACCAACTGTCAGCTGACTGGTTGACAATAGAGTTTTGTTTTGTTTTACACACAGAAATAATGCTACAAACAATACACTTTATACATGCCTGTACAGATCTGATGTTGCTCCTTCTGATTTCTGTTTGGTTCTCAAACTCAAGAACATTCCAAAGAGACATCCCTTGACCTCTTCGAGGATGTTTGAATTGCAGTTTGATGTGGTATAAAAGGAAGAGAACCTAATTATTTGAGAAAGAATTAAAGAGGTGAAAGCATACCTTCAGAAGTGTATATGTTAAATAAAAATACTTTCACATTTTGATATTTCTAAAATGAAAGTGTCATAAAGGTGTCTATGGGCTTTGCAGTGACACTTTTGACTTGCCCTAATGTTTGTTCATCTTTGTGTGTTTGTATGTGTGTGCGTGCATGCATGCATTTGTTCTTGGTTTTTAGCAAAATGTGATTAGAATCCCAGTGCGTAGTTTTACAGGTCTTGCTTCTAAATCTTCACGCTGACTCATTTTCACTGCAGAAGTTCTATATCTTCTCTTGGTGGCTTTTTTTTTTAACCGTTCATAAAGATGTTTTATTGATAACATTTACTCAGATTTGTATCTACTACAACGTGCACTAATTGACTCATTTTCTCAAATAATACTCTGCTTTTGCAGTACATTGCACTCTACAATTCATGAGCCCAAACCTACAGCATTTGCATAACATAAGCCTTGTGTCCTTAAAGCTTAATATTCTCAGGTATTTTCCATCTCTGTTACAAAGATCCTGAGAGGGGTGAATGTCAATCACTTTTATTATGTTTTTCAGATAGTAAGATTCATAGAAATTTCGGAATTAATCTAAAGAACCTCATTCTCTCCTATTGATGGGAGTTATAAAATCTGGATATTCAGTTTGCCCTCTTGGAAAGCATTATGATCATATACCAGATATAACATTATTTTGTGGGTCTGACAGCCTAATTGGTACCAGGAGTAGCTTCAGGAAACAGACCCTCAAAATGTGTTTGGGGATTGGGTTGCTCATAATATTGGGTGAGGGCTTGCATAATCTTATTGCTGGGTAATAGGACACTGGTGTTCCAATGCATGAAGTAATATTGTGGTATTTCAAGTTACCACTAGTATAAGCATGGGATGAAATGCAACTGGAAGACAGATTTTTGAGGCTCTAGAGACTGGAATTTAGTCAAGATGGCACTGGGGCTGGCAATCACAGAAACTGAAGACTTACCTGGTATGGTGAAGTGAAACTACAGGGTATGTAACCCCCACCAAATAACTCGGTGGGGGGGGGGGATCTTGAAAATAAGGTCTAAATCACTCTAACTCAGGGATAGGTCATTTTTTCCTTTCTGCTAGGCACAATAGTGAGACATCTCAGAAGCAAGAAGAGGAATCCTGAAACCACCAAGGAAAATCAAAGGCAGCAGCAGAGGACTTCGGACATCACTGCCTGAAGCAGTGGAAGTGGCAGAGACTGCAATTCTAGATCACAAGGCAGAGGAGACAAACAGTGTCCAAACCATGAGGCTGAGTGAAGGAACAGCATGGAGACAGTGGGACAGAGGGACAGGCTTCCTTGTCCACAGACCAAGGCAGAGACAAAATGGTCCCTTGGTCAAGAGGTTGAGAACCAGGGAGACGTGTGACTACAGGCATGACTAAGAAGAGCTGCTTCTGTGGACAAAGGACTGTATACTTAGGGTTTTCTGCTGCTGATTTGTGCTAACCTCTTCACTTGCCTACTAAACCATCATAATCATGAGTATGTTCTATGATTTCTGTGTGAATTATAAAACCCAGTTGAGAAACAGAGTTTCCCAGGAGGAGTTGCTGGTGTTAGAATAGAATGAAGAAGAATAGAATGTGCTGGCATGCTTGACCCTTGCTGAATAGGAATCACCCTTGGACAGATGTATTGTCTGTGGACAAGGAAGCCTGTCCCTCTGTCTCACTGTCTCCTTGCTGTTCCTTCACTCAGCCTCATGGTTTGGACACTGTTTGTCTCCTCTGCCTCATGATCTAGAATTGCAGTCTCTGCCACTTCCACTGCTTCAGGCAGGGATGCCCCATGTCCTCTGCTGCTGCCTTTGATTTTTCTCAGTGGTTTCAGAATTCCTCTTCTTGGAATCTACTCCCCCCTGGTGAAACTAGAAAAGGTTGGATGTGGCTCCCATGACATTCTTTTTCACAACATATGATGGAGCTGAGAATTATTTCACATTTGTTCAGTAACTTCCCACTCTAACTTGGTAGGGGTATATGTTCTTTCTTCAGTGACTTTGGCTTGGCCATATGCCTTGCCTGGGCTAATGATTCAGGAACAAATGGGATGTGAACAGTCATGCATGTCACTGCTTGCATCCGTATGATAATTGTTAGAAGACCACGTTCCTATAAGCTTTTAGTCTCTTCAGTCTGATTCTGACTGAGATAGGTGCAATGGATATAAACCTGACCTGAGGCCAAATCCAGCCGATGTTCAGCTTTAAGCAAAGCTACCTCAACTTATTTTCAGATCTGTGATAAAAAAATAAATTGCAGTGTCTTACACTGCTGTATTTGGAAGTAGATTGATAGGTGACATCAACTAACCACAGACTATTTGACTTCTAATTACTTCGCAAAGTAAGAAAAAATGAAGTGATGGAAATGTGGAAGAAATATTCACTTAAGGATGTGCACGGGAGTGAAAAGGTCTCCATGTTAGCTTTTATATATCCCTTCTATCCTGTAGACTGAGGGCAAATAGCTCAGTGTGATAGTTACCTAATATGTGTCAATTTAAGGATTAATATTGTAGGGGTGGAGTTTATCCTGTCAATCTGGAGAGACCTCTGTGTGGACATGACTTTCTGAGATCTGGGAAATCCTTTAACTCTTCCTTGGAGGTGGGAGACACTTCTCTTTCTCTGCTCACTTCCTGTGAGACATCCCTGATGAGAAGACACATGGATCTACCCTGATGCAGCCATGGGAACTGGAGAAGCCACACACATACCCCTGCCAGCACTGAGATGCTTACAACATCACTGGATCCAAAAACTTTCTACCCTACTAGCCTGTGATCATCCAGCATTCGGCATCATTGCATGTGTTTTGTGATTCTGAAGAGAACTTTAGAAATAGGTACCAGACAGCTACTGGGTGTGGCAGTCATGTGCTTATGTTAATTTCATGATTGCGATGTAGGGCGGAGTCTAGCCTATTAATCTGGAGATAGCCATTGAGTAGCCAATGAGGCCTCTGTGTGGGCATGGCTTTCTCCTGATATGTCTGGGAAATCTCGCGGTATTTCCCTCGTGAAGATGAGAATCTATCTCCCCAGTTGTTGAGAGTTAGTCTCAGACATGATGAATATGGCAGCATCTGAGGAGCTGGAGGGGAAGCCACATGGCTTTGCCCTGATGGAGCCAGACCTCTGAAGCTGGAGAGGCCATGTGGGACCCCTGCCAGCGATGAGTTGCTTTGGCCACCCCTAGGTACTGTTGATGGACCCTGAGCCCTGGAAACAAGGAGCCATTAGGGGACCCCTGCCAGTGCCAGGACTCTGCACCCACTGACCTGTGACTTCATGAGTCAGAAAGAGACTTTATATACTGATATCAGCCATATGGGTTAATATCAGACTTATGACTTTGTACTGGACTGGATTGGGATACTTTCTTAATGTCCTATTTCTTTTATATATAAACCTTTTCCTTATATCTAGATGCATGTCTATAAATTTGTTCCTCTAGTCTACCCGGACTAACACACTGGACTGATATCAGACTTATGGGCTTGGACTGTGCTGGGTAGAGATGCTTTCTTAATGTACAATTGCCCTTTATACAAAACTCTCATATGCCTATGAGTATCTGTGAATTTGTTTCTCTAGTCTACCTGGACTAACACAGTGAGTAACATGTTCAGGGTTATCTGTAAGAGTTTGTAAAGTCAACATCTGTACAGTTAATTATATACTCAACACTGTCTGTGGTGGTTAATTTTAGGTGTCAACACAGCTAGGCTAAGATAATCAGTGATTTGTTCATGTAATGCACTGATAGCTGTATCATAATGTAGTATATTGTGATGTGATGTAATCCTTTACATAATGAAAATCTAATGTGTTCATCCAGTCATTCAAAAGGGGAGTTTGTGTGTGTGTGTGTGTGTGTTTGGGGGGGCATTCTGTATCTGAAATATAAGTGGATTTACTTTACCATGTACTCTTCTTATCAGTTGACCTATGAATCTTGCTACATTGGCCTGAAAAAGTCTCTGGTCTGCCACTGGACCTGTGACCTTGTGAGTCAGCTATGATCTTCAGCCTGCCACTTAACTTATACAGAGTTGGGACTTGCGAGGCTCCAACACTTTCATAAGCCATTTTTTCAGAGTAAACCTCTCTCTCTCTCTCTCTCTCATATCTTACTGATTTTGCTCCTTTTAAGAACCCAAACATAGACACTGTCTTATATTTAAATTAGAAATTCATGTGTAGAAGGACTCAGAGAAAGAAGACACAATGACAATGCCCTCCTGCCTTCACCTGCCTACTGGGACCTTCAATGAAGTCTCCTCTACAGTTTTCTCTCTAATCTCTGTCACTGAGATCTTCAATCTTGCTTGATCCCCACTTTCTAGGTCTCGTGCATCATACTCTTTATACAGAATACATTCCTTTGGATCGTACCCAATCTTCTCTTTCATTTCTTTGCTAGGTGATAGGAGGAAGACAAACGATTTGAAGATATTGAGATATTTTTTGTATTTTATAGGTCCTAACTATAAATTTCTTGAGGGTTTAATGTTCATTCATCTTTGAGTTTTGAGCTCTGATACCAATACCTGGAACTTTTAAGGAGTCAATCAATTAATAGTGTATATATATATATATATATATACACACAAATATTTTTTTTTCTGCCAGGAGAGAGGGAAATTGAAACCTGTCATTCTTCTCATATGGACATTTAAGAAAAGTAATACACCAGTTTGGATTAAAGTTTGGGATAAGACTCTGAAATAAATGGTATTTTTATTTAAATATTTATCATGGTATACTTCTAGGAGTCCTGGCATAGTGGGCAACATGTTGGACTGTTAATAACCAGGTCAACCCTTTGAAACTTCCAGGCATTCTACAGATTAAAGATCAGACTTTCTGTTTCTAAAAAGGTTTATAGACTCAGAAAACCATAGGGGCAGTTTGACTCTGTCCTATAGAATCTTTATAGGTCAGAAGGGGTTCAATGACAGCAAGTTTGTTTGTTTTCTTACAGAAAGCTTCCTGTTTAATTGTAGACTTCTGGGTATAAACAATGTACTCTCACCTAGTAACTTAGATGTTAGCTTAATGATAAGGAAACCAAGGGTAACTAAAGCAGAGATAAAATGATATATTTGTGCAAATCAACTGCACAAATTTCTTATTAGATGTTGAAAAACAAAAATGTCACTTTGAGGACTAGGGTGCATCTGACCCAAGCCTTGGCCTTTTCCATCTCAGTATATGCTTGTGAAAGTTGAAAAATGAATAAGGCAGACCACAGAAGAACTGATGTATTTGATTATGGTTTGGGCGAGGAATATTGAAAGTGCCATGGACTGCAGACGAACAAACAAAGCTGTTTGGAAAGCAGTACAGCAGGAATGCCCTTAGGTACTAGGATGGTGAGGCTTCAGCTCATGTACTGAGAGCAGGTTGTCCGAAGGGATCAGTCCCTGAAAAAGGCATCATGCTTGGGAAAATGGAGGGTCAGCTGTAAAGATGGAAGACGCTTAAGGATGTGGATTGGCAAAGTGACTGCAGCCACAGGCTCAAACATGGCAACACTTGTGAGTATGGTACACTACAGGGCAGTGGTTCCTGCTGTTGTTCATAGGGTTCCTAAGATTTAGAACTGACTTGCCAGCGCCTAACACCAAGAAGAGATAGACATAAAGGAATCCTTGTGGCCTGATGTTTTTATTATCTTGACTGCTGACTGAAATCCAGCTGCTTGAATCTACTCGTGGGTCCACGAGAGAAGAAACCTGGTAACCTGCTCCAGTGAAAACCACATCCTACAAACCTTAAGAGGAAGTTCTGTTCTCTCTGATGGGGGCATTATGATTTGGAGCCAACCCTAGGGCACGCATTTAAAAAATCAGTCAGAGAGAATCAGAGTCAGAATGTAGAAAGTCAGTGAAAGGAATGCGAACCTGGATGAGATGGATGAGAATTGTTGTGAAACTGAATTCAAATATGTAAACAGTGGAGAGAATGGTAAAGAACTGAGCAACATTTCCTTCTGTTAGACATGAGACTACCAGTCAGAGCTGACTGAACTGTAAGTAACTTCAGCAGAACTTAAACAACAACAAGCAAGATAGAAGAAAAGTGGGAAAAGATGAAACTCTGGTAAGGATTGAGAAGTAAAACCTAGCTCCTCGACAGAAAGGAGAAAAGCAGTTAAACCTTAGTTAGAAAAGGTAGAGTTCCAATAGTCACCATTTCCTTGTAATTTAAAAAGTGGTGTAAAATAGCTCAAAGTCAATGAACAGAACTAAAATTGGTAACCTCAAAGGTGAGCTTTCATATCCCAATTGCAACACAAAAAATTTCTCTATCACAACTTCTCTTTTGATCAAAACCTTATCATGAAACCAGGTAGATTGTATTAAATCTGGGCTAACCACTTAAGGGGGGATATAAGGTGGTTTCAAAAATTCATGGAAGGTCAGCCTCTTGAAGCTGTGCCATATGCTTTTCCATTTTTTGGTATATGAAACCTAGGATCAATGAACCTAGAGGGACAGCTAGTAGAATAAGAAGTCTAGAGGGAAAGGGCTATGGTGATGGAGGTGGGGTAAACGGGAGACAGACAACATCAGGGAGTCCATGTAGAAAAAGAAGAATTGGAAGCTGACTGTGGCAGCAATTGTACATTCTACTTGACACAATTCAGATTTAAAATGATATGATGTATGTATTAAATCCCAACTAATAATAAGATAACTGAATAAATAAAAGAGGAGAAAAAATCCACAGAAATGAAATTGAAAGATAATAGAAATAAAAAATGTCTATATCGTTAATTGTAAAATTCATACCTAAGTAACAATGAAAAGGTTTTGTTTTGTTTTGTTTTTTAAGAAAGAGAGTAGCTTTTCCCCACATGCCTTGGTGACGCTATCTCATATGCACAAGTATTGTATTTTAAAGTATAAAATACCAGTTGCTCTGGAGTGAACATCAACTCATGGAGATCCTACAAGCGGAGGTCTAAACACAGACATGTACATTCATAAATATAATTATTTATGATAAGGAGCGAATACATCTAAGAACATATGTTTATAGATTCAGTGTTAAGGTAGAAAATGGATCTTGGGCCCTCACTCGGGTGTTCCCTCAATGCAAGAACATTTTGTCCTAAGAATCTGGTATTCCATGATGATCACTGGCCCAATACAATCACTAAAGCAAAATGGGTGCATAAGTAAATGTGGTAAAGAAAGCTGATGGTGCTCAGCTATCAAAGGATATAGTGTCTGGGGTTAAAAACCTGAAGATAAACAAAAGGCCATCTAGCTCAGAAGTGGCCAAGCCCACATGGAAGAAGCACACCAGCCAGTGTGGTCACAAGGTGTCTAAAGGATTATGTCACAGGCATCAAACAGAAAAAAAAACATATCACTGTGTGCTCACCTTCCAGCGGCGATCACTGAGGACATGTGGGGGCATGAGCAAGAGTGGTGAAGAAAGCTGATGGTGCCAGGCTATCAAAAGTTATAGCACCTGCAGTCTTAAAGGTTTGAGGGTAAACAAGCAGCCATTTAGTTCAGGAGCAACAAAGCCCACCACAGAAGAAGCACACCAACCTCTGCAACCATCAGGTGTTGAAAGAATCAGGTATCAGGCATCAAAGAACAAAAATCATATCAATATGTGCCCACCCTCCCGATATGATCTCTGAAGACAAAAGAGTACAGAGGCAAACAGAATGGAAGAAGCTTATGGTTCCCAGTTACCAAATGATAAAGCATCTGGGATCTTAAAGGCTTGAAGGTAAATGAGTGGCCATTTAGCAAAGAAGCAGCAAAGCCCACATGGAAGAAGCACATCTGCCTGTGTGATCAAAGGGGTCGAAGAGAGCAGGTATCAAGCATCAAAAAACATGGAGCACATCACTAAAAATGAGGGGGAGAAGAGGGTGGGTTCCCAAGACCTATTCGTGGGCAATTGGACACCCCTTTACAGAGGAGTTGCAGGGAGGAGAAAAGGCCAGTCAGGGTGCAGTGAAGTAGACAAGTAGACAGACTAAAGGAAACAGACAACTTTCCTTTAGTTCTTGAAGACTTCCTCCCCCTAACTTTCATGATCCCAAGTCTACCTTACAAATCCAGCTGGACTGAAAGAGGTACGTTGGTATAGATGGGAACTGGAAATTCGGGGAACCCTGGACAGATGAGCCCCCCATGACCAGTAGTGAGAGTGGAGTTACTAGATGGATGAATGGATGGAATGTGGGGTAGAGAGGGGGAGCCAATCACAAGGACCTCCACATAACCTCCTATCTGGAGGACGGTCATTGGAGGAGTGGGTGAGGGGAGTTGGGCAACGTAAGACATGACAAAATAATAATAATTTATAAAGTATGAGGTAGGGCAGGAGGGATGGGGGAGTGGAAGGGATGAGAAGCTGACATCAAGGGCTCAAGTGGAAAAGCAGATATTTAGAGAATGATGACAGCAGGCAGGTGAAGGGGCTTGGCATGGTCTATGTAGATATGTATTGTGATAAGTGATGTGCGAGCCCCCAAGAAAATGATTTTTAAAAAGAACTATTTCCAATATAATCAGATAAATGTATAAAGAGTAATATACTCATGGTGCACACAAAAAAGAGAGACAGAATGGAATTAAGCTCCATAGAGATTTCCAGGACTGAGATTTTCAGAAGCAGACTTGGGCTGCCTATCTTTCAGTCTGCAGTCAAGCACACAAATGGGGTTCTCCACTTAGGGACTCGAGAGAGCAACGAGCATGCTTCTGCAACCATCAGGTGCCGGCTAGAGTTGTAGCATAAAAGTTCTCGAGCAGAAAATGGATTCAGAAATATATAGGCACTTCAATATACAGGACTCATATTGTATCACATCTTTAAAGCTCTCTCGGTTTTCAATGAGATCTTTCTCCTTCTATTCTTAGGATTTATGAGGTTCTGGGCTCAAAGAGGCATCTAAATGGAAGACTTCTTGGTGAAGCCAGAATCCCCATTTCCTTAACTGCCACCTTCCCTTCCACCCATCCTCACACACCCTGTGCTTAACCTCCTCTTCCCACATAATGTGTTCTCTAAAACATATTACATGAATCAACGTTGCAATTTACTTAATGCTCTGTGTTCTGTGACAGTCAGTTAGTGCTTGGTAAGAAGAAAATATGTTTTGTGTTAAAGTCACAAAACTAGCAAACACAAATAATTGCCTCTTAACTAGTGAGGAGTGAGAAGTGGTCAAGAGACTCTTTCAGAAACGACTTCTCCCGCCTGATTCACTAAATGAACTATCCAAGGAAAGAGTAGAAAAGCAATGTTGCTTTAGTTCCATTGTTTATCTTCCGCATGATCAACAGTGTGCAAATCGCTGTGGTTCATGAATCGTCTGCATATGGTGTCAGATTATTTGCCCAGTCTGGCAATCTGCAAATAATTTGCTCACAAGATGCCACTTTTTAAATGTATTGACTGTGAGAATTTTACCCAAACATGATGAATTTGAACAATTTCTCGAGATAATGTTCGTGACTCGCCAAATAGGGTGGAAAGTCACAGATTTCCAGATTCCTCTGAAGTTGAATGTTAAATACAATATGGAAATTTCTCAAAGGAAGTAATTACAGCCTTTATTCATCTTTAATAGCTCCCTGACGCTATTGGGGAGGTAATGGATGGTAAGTATGTTCTACAGCCAAAGCAAGGGGAGGGTGATTTTTCCATCAGAATAGGATCATCCAAAAAGATCCTACACAGAGAGGGCCAGGAAGCTTCCCAATGCTAAGTAGTGCCTTGTGGGAAACCTGGAAAAAACCAAGCCTCTATTTGCATGAATAAAATCTTCATATGGCTTCAAGAAGTGTGTGTGTGTGTGTGTGTGTGTGTGTGTGTGTTTAAAGTAGCTCACTCTTTCCCACGATCATGGGTAGAAAATCATGTGTAAGACTTTCAGTTTACAATAGCCATGTAGCTTTTGGGTTTTGTTTTGTTTTTTTTTAAGTAAATAAATAGGTTTGCATGCAAAAAAACAAGGCAAACATTGAAAGAAAATAAGTCAATGAATGACTGAAATTGTGCGGAACAAAGTCTTAAACATACATTATTGTCACGAGATTTGGCGACTTCTCAACAGCTTCCTTTCAGGATTCTTTTGGAAGTCTTCAGTGGAGTGAAATATTCCTTTCCAGATACACTCTCTGGTCTGGGCAGGATGGACTACAGGATTGCAGGAAATCCCTTTCTTCAGGCCTGCCCTGCATTGTTTCCATTGTCTTGTCCATTCACTTCATACTCCTGAAAAGCACCTCCTGTGCTTCTCCGCAGATGAAAGAGAGGATTACCCAGTGAGCAAGATCAGCGCAGTCTTCCTTGTGCTTGTTTCCTCATCTGGAGGGATCAATTTCATGCATTGTTAAACTGCATCAAAGGTTCTGCTTCTACGGATGACTAGGAGCTGTCTTTCTCAAAACCTCATTGCACCTTTCTATACAAATTGGCAACCCCTGTCGAAGACTGAGTACCCAATAAGCAAAATGTAGTGAGTTCCAGGTAAAAATGTTCACTATAGTTTAATTATTCAGTTACAGGTGATTCTTATTTGTGGATCAGCGTTATCTGGGGGAGACTTGTATATTGGAAGTGAAAAAGCAGATTTACAACAGGGAGTCACACAAAAGCTAACAGATAGGAGCCCCTGGTTTAATAGTCAGATCAAGTTTTCATAATATTAAAGCACAAGTATAAGTTGGACATTAGATAAGGATAACTAAAGAAGCACTGGTGCATTTGAATTACGGTGCTGGTGAAGAATACTGAGAGTAGCATAACCTGTAAAAGAACAAGCAGCTCTGTCATGGAGAAAGTACAACCAGAATTGCTCCTTAGAAGTTAGGATGGTGAGACTTGCTTTCAGTTATTTTTCACATGTTATCAGGAGAGACCAGTCCCTGGAAAAGGACATCATAATTGGTAAAGTAAAACGGCATTAAGCAAAAGAAAAAAAAGGAAGATCTTTAACAAGATGGACAGACACAGTCGCAACAGCACTGGGCTCAAACATAAGGCTGGTGAGCATCGTGCAGAATGGGGCAGTATTTGTTCTGTTGTCCATCAGATTGCTCAGTGGCAACCAGCTTGCCCAAAAACAGTTGTCCATAGGACTTAGATGCTAAGCAAAACATTAGGAGTTTAAATCCTCCAAATGCTCCATAATAAAAAAACACTTGGAGACCTGTTCCATGAGGATTATATCCTGTGAGTTGACGTCAACACAATGGTGCACAACAACAATCTTACAGAAGTAGATTGTTAAATCTTTCCTTTGTGGTACTACTAGATTAGTTTCATACTACTGAACTTGAAGTTTGAAGTGAAGCACAGACTATGCTCCTCCAAAGCCAAAATCATCTGTTGAAGTCCTAACTCAAGAAGCTACAAATGAGACCTTGCTTGGGGAAGAAGTCTTTGGAGGTATGGCTGAGTATCTCCTCTACAGAGGAGATAATGCTAGATTTAGAGTAATCCCCAACTTAGATGACGAGAGTTTTTATAAAGAAAAGGCTGGGGGAGAGTTGGCACACAGAGATAAAGAGGGAAAGGTTGTATGATGAGGGAACAGAGATTGGAGTGAGAGTACCACAAGCTAAAATACACTTGATTAACAAGAATTAGAAGCATTCTTCTGCAGAGCTGTCACACTGAGGATGGACCTCCTGACACCTTCATTTCCTGTGTATGGCTTCCAGAACCTAAGCAAACACATTTTTGTTTGTCAAGCCATCCTTTGGTGGTGGCTTGTCATGACAATCCCTAGATTACTAAGAAAGGTGCACACTTTACAAGGTTCAAAAACAGAAAAAAAAACCCTATCACCCTCAATAATCAAGATAAATAATCTTTTGATACAGCATTTTGAAGCCTCAAAATCAATGCAGACAACCATAGCACCCAAGCTGAACAAATGAACACATTTTAAATTAAAGATAGCACCTTTCAAGTCCCAACAAGGATCAGTATGTGAGTGTCGTCGACAGGCTGGGCCCTTAGAATTCCAGTAGGTTCATAAATCAGTACCTTTTAAACACAAGTTTTTAAAAGTTCACCTTTAATAACCCTCCCCTGAAGGAGGGGTACCAGGTCTTAACTCAATTCCTTTCCCATGGTCCACACTAAATCACTTGAATTTCCAAACACGTATAGCCTATAGCACAACACAATACCCTGCTGTGAACTCTGCCTCCTGTGGAGATTTAGTAACATATTCCTTTTAATTTCACCTTCGCTGAGGAAAGCTTGGTGGGTATTCTTTTCCTCATCTGGTTGCCATTGTTATTTATTTATTTAATTAATTTTTCAGGTTTATGGTTCTAGCAACTGCCTGCCTGCCTGACTGCCTTGGAACTCGACCTTGATCACATCCATGTAAGCCAGTTGCCATGGAGTTCATTGTCAACTCCCGGGGACCCCATGGATATCAGACAGAGTAGAACTGTGGACTCTGGGGTTTTCAATACTTCCTTGTTCAGAAGCAACTAATTGGATATTTCTTTTGAGGAGCCTCTCTGGGTGTAATGGAACCACCCAGCCTTTCACTTAACACCCAATGTGCTGTTGGTTCCTCTTGGAACTCTAACCTCCATATAGCTAGTCTTCTAGCTGCCTGGCTTCAGCTAGCTGGGAACTTCAGAACTGAACATAGTCTAGAAGTAGAGAGTGCTTTAATGTGAACAGCTGATTGTACCTTTGTGTCATCTGCCATGTCAGGAACATGAGTAGGTTTCCCTAGCCCTCCTAGATCATCTTAGAATCATGCTAATGAAGGGCAGGTCAGGGTAAATGGAGGTTCCCGGCAGGTGGCTGTGGGAATTTTCTGTCCAACAACATGGGGTGTTCTCACTAGCAGAGACACACGTGTGGCCACTGTTAAGCCTCTCCGCTGGGATTATGACCTTTAATGGGATGCATTTTCCACGAATGGAGACAACTAATGGTCTCTATGAAGGATTCTCTAAGCCGGTGGTTCTTAACCTTCCTACTTCTGCCACCCTTTAAAACAGTTCCTCATGTTGTGGTGATCCCTCCCCTACCATAAAATTATTTTTGGTGCTACTTTATAACTGTAATTTTACTACTGTAATGAATCAGGCGACACTTATGAAAGGGTCATTTGATCCCCATTTGAACCGCAAAGCACAGGTTGTGAACCATTGCTCCACGGGGTTAACCATCACATTACTAACCAAAAGGGAGGTTCCCCTTCACCGAGAGGTGCCTTACTAGAAATAGCTTATGATCCATTGTCGGGTGCTGTCAAGTTGATTCTAACTCAAAGCAATCCTATGGACAAGAGAAAACACTGGCTGGTCTTGTGCCATTCTCCTATTTGTTGTTACTTTTGATGCCAGAGTGATAGCTACTGTGTCAGCCCATTTCATTTCTCTATTTCTCTGACTCTCTATGGAACATGATGTACTTAGGATGACAGGTCTGAAAAATCAGCTAGAAGAAACACTTTGGGGCCCACTTTGATCAATGCCTTGGGACGCTGGTCCTGGAGAAAGTATCAAGGACTGCCCACACAGAGACACTAGATGAACCCTCCCTTTGGTTTGGTTTCAGTGCTTTGGGAGAGAGGTCTTTCTATTCCCTGTGAGTCCAGATTGACAGGTAGCCCTTGAAGTGGAAATAAAGGCTCTGCCAAGAGCCCCGCTCCAATCATATTTCCAAACAACTTTGGAACTCTTTCTAATTACCTGACACTCTACTGATTTAAGGTGTGCCTTAGGGTTGTACCCTCTTATTATGCTTATTCAATTTGTATGCCATGAAAATATTTAGACAAGCTGAATTATATAAAAAAGAATATGGCATCATGACTGGAGGAAGTCTTATTAACAACCTGTAATATGCAGATGATACAACCTTGCTTGTTGAAAGTACAAAGGATTTGAAACATTTGCTGATGAAGATCTCGGGTTATAGTTTTCAGGATATATTACAACTCAGTGTAAAGATAACACAAATCCTCACAATTTTACCAATAAGTGATAATCATGATAAGGAGAGAAAGGATTGAAGTTGTCAATGATTTCATCTTGTTTGAATCCACAATCACTGTTCATCGAAACAGTCAAGAGCTCAAAATATGTATTGAACTGGGTAAATCTGCTGCACACAACCTCTTAAAAGTATTGGAAATCTGGGTTGAGCCCAGGTGGCATAGTGGTTGTGTGCGGGACAGCGGCCCACTGGGGTGGAGGTTCAATTTCAGCAGCGATTCTACAGGAGCAAAGGCTGAGCCTCCTACTCCCACCACCAGAGGGCAGTGATGCCTCCCAAAAAACAAAACAAAACAAAACAAAAAGGATAACAAAAGTGTTGTCAAAAACAAAAGCTAGGAGAACTCTTTGAGGACTAAGGTGCCCCTGTGTCAAGACTTAGTATTTTCAATAGCCCCATCTGCATGTGAAAGTTGGATAATGAAAGACAAAAGTTCCAAAGAAGAATTAATGCATTGGAATGCTTGTGCTGGAGAAAGTACCACGGACTGCCAAAAGAACAAACAAATCTGACTTGAAAGAAATACAGCCAGAATGCTCCTTAGAAACAAGGAAGGTAAGACTTTGTCATGTATTTAGGACATAATATCCAGAGAGACCAGCTCCTCAGAAAGGGCATTGTCATTAATAAAGTGGCAGCTAGAGAGAGAGAGAGAGAGAGAGAGAGAGAGACAGACCAAGACCTTCCATGATATTTATTGGCACAGTGGTTGTAACTATGGGCTCAGACATAAGAGCAATTGTGAGGACGACTTGGCATGGGGTAGTGTTTCATCCTGTAAGACATAATGTCACTATGAGTTGAAACTGACTCTCTGTCACCTAACAACAACAATATGACAATTTAGGGAGCCTAGTGGGGCTACTAGGTAAGGGGTGCATTTCTAATGAATAACCAGTGGTTCAAATTCATGAGCCCTTCCTTGAGGAAAAGCTGAGGCTGCCTGCATAAAGATTTACAGTCTCGGAAGCCTTAGCTGGAGCTGCTGTGAGTGTGCTGGGTGCTGTCAATACTGCCAGAGTGTTCCTTAGAGGCAGGAAGGATGGGACTTCACCTCATGCATTCTGAACATGTTTTCAAGAGAGACGAGTTGCTGGAGAAGTATACTATACCTAGTAAAGTTGAGGGACAGTGACAAGAAGAAGACCCTCAAAAAGATTGATTGACTTTGTGGCTTCAACAGAGTGCTCAGATACAGGAACAACAATGAGGATGGTGCGGGACGGAGTGATATTTCCTTCTATTGTGCATTGGTTGCTGTGAGTCAGAATTGACTTGTGGGCACCCAATAACCACAATATGAATGGGAATAGCTGGGAGTGTTTTATTGTTGTTGTTGTTGTTGTTTGTGGCGTGGTGTGATGTCTTGTTTGGGTGTCACAGCGGTTATGCCCTGGTCTGCCAACCCAGAGGATAGCAGTTCAAATCCACAAGCCCATCTGCAGGAGACAATGTGCTTCTATAAAAATCATAGCCTTAAAAAACATCATAGCCTTGGAAACCTCATGGAAGAGGTCCAGTCTGTCCAACTGGGTCACTATGAGTTGGAAACAATTAGCCAACAGTGAGTAGTTTGATGGTTGGGGGAAGAAAAAGAAGAGAAGAGGTAGTCGTCAGGGACTATCTGTCTTTCTGGTCTCAGGGTCATGGATACTAATTGCTTCCATGCATCATTTATTAAATGACTTTGGAAATATGAAGCTCGGAGTAGACACAGAAGCAAACAAGCATGAAAAGATGCCGTGTAGAGATTCTCAAGAACCCCCATAAGAATTAGAGGAGCTGAGGTACAATTTCTCCCCAGACAGATTCTCTTACAGGCAGTGCCAGAAATTCTAATGTGAACTTCTCCTCCTGAACTGTGAGAAAATAGCATGTTTGTTAGGATCTCCTCATTCGTGCTACTTCTGTTAAGACATCACTTAAAAAAACAACAAAAGAAAACACACACACACAACACTGAGGCAACCTGCCATGACCTAAAATTCAAGTTATAAAAAGGATGTCCAATATTTCATTCTAATAATAAGTGACTACAAACTCCCTGTGAGCTTCTGTAATGTAGCGATGGGGAACAATTTTCATTAGAGTCTTTACAGCAGTTTTTTTTTCAATGTGTCGTACACATATTTCAGTTACTGAGGCTGTTCCCTATTAAAAAGTAAGCAGATAACACAGAGAAATGGAAGGGCGATACGAATGTGTAAGGCTAGGAAGCTACATGCCCTGGTTCTGGGCACAGCCTTTCATTGAGTGGACATGACATCACTTGGAAGATGGGTGTCGTTGGTCAAGAAGGGATGTGGGATAGTGAAGTTCTGATGGTTGGAAGCAGGGCAGCTTCGTAGCACCATCGGGAAGTATCCTGGTGACCATGTTTCTGCAAAGTGTGGGATCCACTTTCATCTTTCGCTAAGAGCAGGAAGCAACTGTTTCTGCCAAAAGCGTTTAAAAATCCATCTTATCACCACAACCTGCAGAAGAAGACTGATGATGCTACAGTGGAGCACAGCTGCCAGTGAGAGCACTGGTTCCCACAAAGAGCGTCTGCAGAGCGGCTGGCAGACACAGAACCCTGAGATCAGAGAGCAACAGCAAGGAAATGCAGCCAGTGCCAGCAATTTACATACAATTTTGGATGGAAGCAGTATCTTTCATCAAAATCAATCAGCAAAATTCCAGACCTTCAGTGATGGACTTTGAAGATACACATTTGGATGGATTTTCTAAGATTTAACAACACAGGCACAAACCTAAATATGGAAGACGCATGCTGTCCCCAACTCATTTGTGACCAGGCACTCCAGTATACTGGATAGGGTTTAAACTCCCCAAAGTGTGCTTCACTTTCTTCAGTTGTCCTGTGCTCCTTCTTTCTCAAAGAGTACCAAAAGAATCATTTCAGAAGGGGAGCTATTGGCTTTCAGTGTTACTCATCACCAAGTGAGTCACCTCCAACTCATGGGATCTCATCTCACCCAGAACACAATGGTGAGTAGTCGCTTGCCATCTTCCTGGTCTTTGACATACTCTAGTGCAGTGGTTCTCAACCTTCCAAATGCCACGACCCTTTTATACAGTTCCTCATGTTGTGGTCACACCGAACCAGAAAATTTTTTTGGTTGTTGCTTCATCACTGTCATTTTGCTCGTAATGCAAATATCTGATATGCAGGATGTATGATCATTGTTACAAATTGAACATAAAGCAGAGTGATGGATCACAGAAATGGTATCTAATTATACATTGCAAACTCTTTATTTCTAATTACGAATAAATGAAATTTTGTGTTGAAATACGATGTGCCGTGGGTAACAGTCTTCACACCAGCTACTCTTATGTGGCTGTATCTGCATGTAGGCAGATAGAAGAGCCTGGAGATAGAAGAGCGGTGGGTTCCTAAGACCATAGACAATAAGTGTTTTTCAATGGTCTTAGGCGATCCCTGTGAAAGGATCATTTGAACCCCAAAGGGTAGTGACCCACAAATTGACCATTGCTAGTCCATTGCCATATCACAGAGTATTCTGAGTGCCTCTGGACCTAAGGGCTCATCTTGTAGCAGTAGATCAGAGTCTTGTTGTTCATAAAGTTTTCATTGCTTAATTTTCACAATTTGATTTCAAGGTCTTTTCTCTGAGACTGGTGTTTGTTTAAGTTGACAGTTAAAGTATCGGTAACTTAGTTTTTAGCATTATGGTAACACTATAGTACCTGACTATCTGACAGATGGGCAATTGATTTTCTTTGGTAGATAGGTCTGGGTTTTAGATCACCAATTCTCTGTGCTATAGTATACATTCTGTTTTTATTAAAATTATTTCTACCCTTACTAATGAATTTAATTCTGAATGGATTTCCCTATTCTACAGGGTAGTGAAAACTAATCTCAGCTCATATGAATTTCTCTCAATATTTCTCCTAAATGTATGCCTACAGCACCATGTGCTAAGAAGACTTTGTTGAGTTCTGCCCTTGGCTAGGGAAGGAACCATGCTTGGAAATCAAACCATGGTTACTACTAACTCATTGTGTTAGGCAGAGTTCTCTAGAGAAACAAAACCAAGACATTGATGAATATATGTGTTTATGTTTATATAGCATGAAAGAATACAACAACTAATTAGTCCACAAAGCAGTACAGAGGGTTCAGTTCAGCTCAGTTCTGTGAACAATTAACATACTGTAAATTATTCAACTCACAGGGCTTCTGGGTCCAAAGTCAAGGAAGCAGACAGCTGAGTTGTCCCTTGGGCAAGGCAGGCGGAGTCTGCCCACAGGCAGAAGACAGGAGACCGGGGCATCCTCAGTCCGCAGCTCAGTGGGAGCTCAGTGAAGAATGCCTGGATAGGATGTCAAACTCAAGCAATGCAAGACAACAGGACCTGGCAGCCTCAAGCTCGAGCAACGTTCACACCAATAGCATGGCCGAGCAGATGTTGAAGGGGTCTCAAGGTCTAGTAACATGATTCGTGAGCTGACTGTCCCACAGGTAGTGTCGCTCACATGTTGAGGAAGAGAACTAACTACAGTGCAGCTCGCTGGCTTGAGTAGGAGAAAGAGAGCAAGGGGTGGGCCTTGATAAACCATTGATCTCTTTTCCCTCCAATCAAAGTGTGGTTTGATTAATCCCACATGTTCCTATTGGCTAGGTTGGCACAATAATCCTAATGACAGTCTGCCTTTGTCAACTTGGCACCTGTACACAATTCTTTAGCCATATATAATTTCCAGATATTAGTTTAGTCACACACCTATCATCATGCATCTATCGTGAATAAATGAAAACACACTGGATTAAATGTGTCTGATACATCATACACGAACAAAGAAAATACATTCAATAAGCACACATATGAAGATAAATTGATCTTCACAAACCTTACTTTTTTAATTGATCACATGGCCATAACTGATAGGTAGAACTACCTTCTTCTACAACGTACTCTGTATTATGTTTGTCCTCAGCCAGCACCTCAGCTAGCCATGGTTGGTTCCCTTCATTCCTGAAGGGGTCTGGGTTATTAGACATCCTGTCAGGAATGGGTTGCTATATTTTGTCATTTACTTTCATGACAAGGCATAGTAGTACTAAGAGAAGACCTATGGGATCTCCTGGATTCCATAAACATTTTTCTTTATCTCCATTATGTAGCACCAATCCAATTCCACTTTGTAACCAGGATCAATCATATCACTCAGTACAATAACACCCTTCCTGACCTTTTGATCCAAAGGCATGAGAAACCCAAAGTGGCCAGAAGCCATTCTCAGCTGCCAGTTCAGCAGAATTAATGCTGTGTTTCAAGGTGGAAGAGTTCTTTCAGAACTAACACCTCCAGGCCCGAACAGCATTGGGTTGCTGGACAGGAAGCAAAGATGTTGCAAGTGGGTCACTAGGAGTAGTAATGAGTGGTGCCACTCCAGCTTCCACCTCTTGCTTCCTGGACCCATGAATTCTGGCTATTGGGGACACAGCACCATACATTGACTGCTATTTTAGAGAATATAAGCCTCCTAGAGAGCATTCCAAAAGGGTCCAGTAATAGGCCAATAATTGTTTTTAAAGGGGGAGTGGTTGTCTGAAGAGGATGGCAGGACTTTACTCCCAAACTGATGTAGCAAGATCCTTCTTCAAAGGGACCTAGACTTGCCCTCATTGAAGGGATTGTGGGTCTGTAAACTGTCTCAGGTCTGAGAATTGATCGACCAGTCATAATTATTCTGTTATTCACCTGATCTAGCATGCTACTGCCTCCATAGATCATGTAACTATTTAGCAGTTTTCCCATCTATTTCACACCTAGGGACACATGACTAAGTAGCCAATGCCATAAGTCCACGTGAGACAGGTTGTTCTGATTACTCTAGAAAACTTGCTGTCCATTGCAGTGCTGACACTTGCCCCCTACCACCACAGGGCCAGATCTCCATTGTAGAAAAATATCTGCGTTCACTTATTGAACTCCCCACTTATTCCTGATGTACATAAAACAGGAATCACAGGAGTCTTCCTTCTGATGCAGGCAGAGTCTGCCCATAGGCAGCATACAGCAGGGCAGGTCAGCAACAGCCAGAAACCCCGGAGCTTAGTAAGACATGCTTGGGTATATATCAAATTCAAGCAATGCAAGATGGCATCCTGAAGCCCACGTGACGTACACACCAGCAGAGCAGCAAGGCAGGTCTTAAAAGAAGCTCAAGTTCTAGCAATATAACCCATGGATCCACAAGCAGTGTAAGCTCACAAGTTGAGACAGAACCAGATAAAGCAGCAGCTCACTGGTCTGATGACCAGAGAGCAAGAGAGCTTGTGCCTTGCCCAGCTATTTACCTCTTTCCCCCAATCAAATTGCATCCCGATTAGTTAGACATGTTCCTATTGGCCAGTTTGACCCATTAAACCTGCCTATCATACTCATCCTCAACTTTGGCTTTCACTCTGTTGTTTCAGAGTGAAAGGACACATTATATCATTGTACACCCTCCACAGCAGCCTCTAGACACCTGCCCCCTTGGGAATATCTTGACTATTTAGGCTGTGGACACCCATGGTGGTCCAGGGAGCCATCTCTTAGATGCATCTACAGCTATTGTGACTATAGTTTCTTGCCACCTCATCAGGTCTTCTGAACATGGCCAGGTGAGTGGTGAGTGGCCATGGCTCTGGGTATGTGGTAACCAGGGCAATAGCAGAGTGAGGGTCACCCTACAGGCTTCCAAGTATTTCCTTGCTGTCCATCTGACTTTCTTTCATCCCCAAGGGTTGGAAGAGTATAGGAGAGAGCACACACTTTTTGTTAACAAACAGATCTGTTGTTTGTGTCTTACCCTAAGTTTTCCATTTCTACAGGCAGAACTGGTCTCTCTGATTTCCCTTCTCTGGGGCCATAAGGCATGCATCTCCCTGTGAGAATATAGAAAAGCTAAGAAGTGGAACACAGTATTGGCCACTAAGGACACAGCGGTTAATATTTCAAAATTTCAATATGCCACAGAACTTTACTTAGTAAATTAATGATAGCTTCTTCCAACTCTCACTTTGGGACATTTCAGTGGATTCCTGGCTACCTTGTTCACAACCTGCCAAATGTAAGCAAACTAGCTCAGTGGTTGAGAGGTTCAGAAAGATTACCTTGCTAACTGAAAGGTTAGTGATTTCCACCCATCCAATGGTCCCCAGGGAGAAAGACCTACTTATGTTCTTTTGTAATGATTACATCGAAGAAAACCTGATTGGGTAATGCTGAGTCACACTGAGTCCCCCAGGTCACTTGAGTTGGGATTGATACCACAGCCACCAACAACAATAAAAAATCCTATTCTCAGTAAAAGAGCTATTCATGGTCTCCACGGTTTTTGTCTACTAGAATGTACGTTCTAGTTTGCACATCTCAACATTCTTTATTAATGCAATGTATTCCAGTGTAAAAAAATAAAGAATGCACATTCTGGTGCCTGTAGTGGTCAATGGGACACCATACACAGAGTCCATTGCAGAGGGAAGTTGTACTTGACACAGATTCATGGACACAATCCAAGGCACAAACAATTTGTTAAGTACCTAATAGCTAAATCCATTCTAAGACAGTCTTTTGTAAGTCAATACTCAAGTGAATTACTAAGAATAATGATCATAAAGCAAATATCATATGGTTAAAAAATTTACTACCTACTTGTAGATAGATGTATCTCTCTCTTTCAACATGACTCAATTAAAATAGCAAAGCTGCAAACTAAAACACATCACTGGGAAAGCATCTCTACAGGAATTTGGCAACTCAGTATTCATTTCTTGATAAATGCAATGCTCAGGCAGACACCTAACTTATATTTTCTGGAAACTCTAGGTCTAAAGTGAAATGATGTTTTCTTTCCTTTAGAAAAAGCACTTAGGGGTTTCCCTATATCGAGTTCAAATCAGCCTTGTAGGGTTTTCTCATCCGTCTTACAAATTCACTTACCAGAAAGTGGTTTCTAGAGTTGGAAATAGTGTCAGAAGAGAAAGCCAACAGAAACTTCAGGGCAAAGCAAAAGCAAGAAATGTCAAATAGAGTTTAGATTGATTGAAAGTGCTCACTGTTTCAAGAGGGTTGACAGGCACATGATTTATTTTGATACGGTTATGTTCAGCTCTTACCTCCTTGAGGAAAAACTGCCAAATGGTCTAATAAACATGGCCTGTTTATGAGAGGTAGTCCAAAAATTTGCACCTGGAAAGGATACTGTAGAAACTATAGACAAAAGACCCACACTTTAATCCTTTCTGCAGCTTTGGACATACACTCTTTTCCTCCTGAGGATCCATGACATTTGACTTGCTGTGTGAATTCGATGGGAGTGACTCAGTGCTGAAATAAATGCAGTATCAGTTAGTTCCTGGCTTTGGAGCTGCCAGTCACCTGAATCCCGTGGGGGTGTGGGGTGGAGTGGAACTACAAAGTGTGCTTTGTGGTAACGTCAGAATGTGCATTAAGTGTGGAATAATATGGGTCACTATATTCACTTCATAATCCTTAACATGCTTTGCCTTCCATTTCCCAAGTCTTTGAATCCATGTTTGTATTTTTCTCTGAGGGTATTGTGACCATGGAGATGGGATCTCAGAGGTATTTTATCTCTTGACTAAGAAAGACCCCAGGGGATACTTGTTGTCCACATGTCACCCCTTCCCTTGACCTCTTTCTTCCACCTGATTTTGAATTG
Source organism: Nesogale talazaci (assembly GCA_004026705.1). Lineage (NCBI taxonomy): Eukaryota > Metazoa > Chordata > Mammalia > Afrosoricida > Tenrecidae > Nesogale > Nesogale talazaci. The sequence continues at coordinate 36,693 of PVJH01008225.1, forward strand.
GAGCCAACTCAATACCACCTAATGCCAACAATAGCAGTCACCTCAGAGAAGCCTAGACTTCCTTGTGATCAGAGTGGTTAAATATTGAGTTTGACTAACAGAAGCTTTATCCTTGACATTCTCTCAGAGAGTATGTGTTTCACCTTAGTGGGAAAAAATGTGAGCAATTGATAGAGGGCATTTGTAAACTTGGCCAGGAGTCTCCCACATGCAATTCTCCCTTCTCTTCCTCTATCTTTAGACTGACTGACACATTGATTTGGGTTTTAATCTGTAACCATGAGATACAGTAAGTTTGTGTCATTACATGTCACCCAAATGTCATATTTTCCTACAGTATCTTTAGGAAACAAAGACAAGGTATGGCAAATTTATTGAACTGATCCCCAGTCTGTGGACATGGCAAACACACGTTTCTCATGTATTTCATGTACTGGCTTTGAATGTCAAGAAAAAAGACACTCCCTCATCTAACGTCCCCTCTCTTCCAGGCAATATCCTAGGCACTTGGTATGCACTGTTTAATATAGCCCTCGCCATTTTGGATACAAATAGTCATTCTTTTGCCCCAAGATGGATTGACATAGTGAGGGAACCAATGAACTCAAGATAAGAGTGGTTGTTAGGATGGCACCAGACCGGGAAGTGTATCTTTCTGTTGTGCATCAGGTCCTACGACTCAGATCCAACCTGTGGCACCTAACAATATAACAATAATAATTAGGACTTAATGGAAGCCACTGCTATCCCAAAGGTTGATGGATGGAAGCCCCTGTTCACTGTCCAGGAGAAATGACCTGGTGATCTGCTCCTGAATAAAGTACCCTTAATGGAGTAGATGTGTTGTGTTATACAGGGTTGCTATGAATGGGAATCAACATGTCAGGACCCCAAACAACAAAGACAACATTAGGATCCAACTGAAAACAAAGCAAAATGGTAGAAGGATGTCTGCCTTCCCTCCCCCTTATGTATCCAGGTCTAGGATTTCTGTATTCAGTCTTTTTTGAACTGTAAATAGAGACAACTGCTCATATTTTCCATGCAGAAAAAGGATGTGATTAGTGTCGCACTGGCAATGGTTTGAAGTGAAGTCCATTTTTGTACTATTTAAAGAGCTTTCTAAGAACATTTTTTGGCATACAAAGAATTTTAGAGAGTATTGTTACTGCCTTTTCAAAATATTTTAAGCACTCTGCAACTTTTAGGGGCAATAAATATGAGAAAAGTGTATGCTCCACTTGTGTGTAAATATTAACCAGCACCTAAGCCTTGTCACTAAACACCCCCCAATGTCTTCTCAAAATATCAAAATTGGTATTTTTACAAAATGAATAGTTAGTACATTGCACCAATCTTGTCTTCATTTAGTAAACATTTATAGCTTAGAGGCTACGTGTTTAAGGAATAAGTATTTTTAAAAGAAATACGAAAATGATTACTTCTCTTGTTCTGTGAATTTCTCCTTCTCTTTACATGCACTGATGAAGCACTTACTCATCTCAGCTGGGAAATTTGCAATACAGCTTGCTACCTGGCCAACTAACTGCAAGATACTTGTACTCCTTCCAAAAAGAGGTGACCCAATCAAATGCTCAAATTATAGAACCATATCATTGATATCACACACAAGCAAAATTTTGCTGGAAATGATCCAACAATAGTTGCAACCGTACACTGCCAGAGAACTGCCAGAGGTTCAGGCCAGATCCAGAAGAGGAAGTGGAACAAGAAATACCATTGCTGATGTCAGAAAATACCATGGAGATGTTTACTTGTGATTTATCGATCACGGTAAGGCATTAGGCTCTGTGAATCATAAGCCATTGATCTTTTGGAGAAGAATGGGAATTCCAAAATTCCAGAACATTTATTTTCCCATGGATCAAAACGTAGTTGCGCAAACAGAATGAAGTAGACACGCATGGTTTAAAACAAGGAAGATAGGTGTCAGACTTCTCCACTCTCACCATATTTATTCAGCCTGTATGCTGAACAACTAGGCAGAGAAGCTGGATTATACGAAGCAAGATTCAGTATCAGGATTGGAGGAAGGCTTCTGAGCAAACTGCGATACAAGGGTACAACCTTGCTTGTTGAAAATAAGTAGTCCTTCAAGCACTTGCTAACGAAGATAAAGGATTTTAGCCTTTAGCATGGATTACAACTCAGTGAAAAGAAAATCAAAAACCCCCCAAACTGTATAACTGGATAAGTAGCATCATCGTAGGTGGTTGAAATTCTCAGGAGTTTTGTCTTATTTTTCTCTACAATCAATGCTCAAGGAAATATCAGTCAAGAGGTCAAATCTGTGGTTCATTATGTAAATCTGCTGCACAAGTACTGAGAAATAAGGATGTTATTTTGAGAGTAAAAGGGGCCTGGCCCACGCCATGATATCTTCAATTGCCTCGTGCACATGTGAAATCTGGATATTGAATAAGGAAGCCCAAGTGAGAATGGATGTGCTTGAATGGTGGTGCTGCAGAATATTGAAAGCACCAGGAAAGACTTACTAAAAGGAGAAACAAATGAATCTTGGAGAAAGGACGGTCAGATGTACTTACTCCTAAGAGGCATCTTTACCTTACGTTCTTTGGATATGTTGTCAGGTGAGATCAATCCCTGGAGAGAGACATCAACTTTGGTAAAGTAGAGGGTCAGCAAATGAGAGAAAGGTCCTAAAGGAGATAGATGGACACAGTGGTTACAACGACGGGCTCAAGCACAGGAACAAATGTGAGGATGACACAGGACCGGGCAGTGTTTTGTTATGTTGTGCAGAGGGTCCCAATGGGCTGGAACCAACTGAATGGCGCCCAACAACAGCAACATCCATACTCCCCCAAGACCAAATGCCAAATGTTTTCACTTGCCATTGAGTGATCATCTAATCAGTAGAACAAAATATTGCCTCGTCCTGTTCCATCTTCATGGGTGTGCTTGAGTCCGTTGTTTCAGATAGGATATTTTCAGTGAATTTCAACAAAGGAGGCACATCTTCCAGCACTGTTTTTTAGAATATTCTGTCCTAAACCATAGGGTTTTCATTTGGAAAATTTGTAGAATTAGATTGCCAATCCTTTCTACACTGTGTTGGTCTGAAAGTTCTTGCTAAAACTGTCTCCTATGGGTGACCCTAATGATATTTGAAACATTAAGGCTGCAATAGCAAGCATCATAGCAACACACACATGACCACGATATAACAAGCAGACAGACAGGAAGCATGATGCACACAAGGCAATGAATAATGGTATTATGGCTCCAGACGTGTTATAATGCAAGTGAGTTTTGACAATAGCTTTTTAGGCCATTATCCATTCTTTTTTTTAAATTTTAAAACTGAATATTAAAAAATTGTCAAATGTTGAGATAGTTGCAGAGGTATGACCTTTAGTGCATTTTACATTTTGGCTGATTAAATTAAAACATTAGATTGCTTTTTTAAATTCCTCCAAAAGAATTTAAGCATTATATTGATCTGATATCCACATCATCTATTTTAACAAAACATGCAGAGTGTCTGAGTCAGAAATTAAGATTTTTGCCATCTTTTGCTTCTTCAACTTGCATTTTTCTCTTTCTTACATAATATTTCCTGATATATCTTATGTTTGAAATTCAGTCAATAGATTCTATGATAAAACTGTACTTGAAAATTCAAAATTATTTTAATGTCTTTACTTATTATAATTGTTTCTAAAACTAATAGCATTCCTTCAGGGTCTCTGTTGTAATCATGGTACACACATTTTCCAATCAAAAACATATCTGAAATATTTTGATAAATAATTTTAAAACTTAAATTTTTGTTACAGTTAAACTCTCCTCTCCTACATTTTATTGTGAAATGGTTGCAGGTTTATAGGCAACCAGTTTTCCATTTCAATTCATACACATTTTGTGTCTGCGCATTAATTTCAATACCCACAATGTGAGACCATTTTATCTGACTTTCTCCTTCTGCGTTCTCTTTGCATTTTCCTCCTTTCCCAACCATTCTGAAATTTGCCCTTGGGTAAATACTACCCTTTTGGTCTCAAGTAATTGATTATTCTAAAGTGTGCATATCTCGCTATTATTATTGTTTCCCGTATGAACCTGTCTACTGTCTGGTTGAAAACTGAGTTGCAAGTTCATTTCTAGACCTAAAGGGTGACTTAGAAGCATAGTCTTAGATTTCACAAGTTTCCATCCAACCAGGAAACCTCCTGGTCTTTGCTATTACTTTGAGTTTTGTTACACCTGATTAATTTTAAAGCAGTAAGTAGTGATAGCCAGGCAATACCTAGTTCTTCTGTTTTCAGGGTCATGGTCCATAACTCTATTAGACTAATTGTGTCCATATGCCTCCAATTTTCTTCATTCTTCTTTCCTCCAGACAGCAAGCACCTTTAATGACTGCTCACAAGCTTTGAAGATCCCAGCAAATCTACAGTATGACTCTTGAGGAATTTCAAGGGAATACTTTAAAAATAATTTCATAAATTCATGGATAATAATTACATACAATCTACAGTATGACTCTTGAGGAATTTCAAGGGAATACTTTAAAAATAATTTCATAAATTCATGGATAATAATTACATATGAGAATGCTGTACTTCTTGTATACTTTTCCTGTAAATAAAAAAATTGTCTGGAAGAAAAGTGCATTGAAGATTTGTATATTGCTAAAATAAGACAAATTCTAGGAGGCCAATGCTTTACCCATTAGTGAGCTGGGGCAAGAGACAATCTAGCATTAAAACTCTTGCTTCCCATCCTGGCCCACTAACCCTTGAGGATGATCTCTCCACTCAGAACAGCCCACTCACAGAGAGGACAAGATGGCCATCTCCACTATGAGACACGATGTCTCTTGATGACCCAAGGCCCTATGGGAGACAACATTGGAGACATAGTGTTGGGATTGCAGACAGTCTGACCCTACCACACAGAGGAAAACACTAAGGGTATGCAACAGGGAAGCAGTGGGGGCAGAGCATGGAGGTCTTGAGGAAGCCCCAAGGATAAACTTGGGAGCCAGCACGAGGAACCTCATAGGACTCACTGGAAGTCACTCCTAATAGAGTCAAGAAACAGACCATGAACTATTTACAGGTTCTGCTTTACTATTATTATCATTTATTTATATATACTTTCTGGACATTGTTTTTTTTTTCCTGTTGTAGTCCTGCTTTCATTTTCTTTCATCTCTTCATCTTGCTGTGTGTTTTTTTGTACATATTGTTATCTCTGCATATCTATCTAGATAAGATAGGCTGGATGATTAGTATGGAGGAGAAAACAATGGGACCGATGGTTTGGGGGATATGAGAGAGGGTGGAAAGGAGATGGTGTTGATCAACCCAGGGACAAGGGAACAACAAGTGATCCAAAATCAGTGGCAAGGAGGATGTGAGAGGCCTGGTGGTGACTGATTAAGGGTAGGGTAACCAAGAGAAATGAATTTGGGTAACCAAATAAAGACTGGGCATGATAATTGAACAAGAAGGAAGTAAAAGGAAATAGAGGAAAGAAATAGGATACAAAGGGCATTTATAGAAGTCTAAATATAGTCCTGTACATGAGTAAATATATTTGTAAATATATTTTTATCTGATTATGGGGAAATAGATTTACATGAACATATTTATAGGTTCAGTATTAAGGCAGGAGATGGATAGTGGGCCTCCACTCAAGTACTTCCTTAATGCAAAAACACTTTGTTCTATTAAATTGGCGTTCCATGATGCTCACCTTCCTGACACAATTGCTGAAGACAAAAGTGTGCATATGCAATCATAGTGAAGAAAGCTGATGGTGCCTGGCTATCAAAAAGAAAAAGCATCTTGGATCTTAAAGGCTTGAAGATAAAAAAGGGGTCATCTAGGTCAGAAGCAACAAAGTCCACAAGGAAGAAGCACACCAGCCTGTGTGATCACAGGTGTTGAAGGTATCAGGTATCAGGCATCAAAGAACTAAAAGTTTTATTATTGTAAATGACGGGGAGTACAGGTTGGGCACCCAAAATCCATCTGTAGGTAACAGACTTCCCCTTACAGAGAGGTTGGAGGAAGGAGACAAACCAGTTAGGGTCCAGTGTATCAATGATGAAGCATACAACATTCCTGTAGTTCTTCAGTGCTTCCACCTTCCCTCTATCATGATCCCAGTTCTACCTTACAAATCTGGCTAGATCAGAGGATGTACACTGGTATAGATAGAATCTGGAAACAGGGGATCCAGGACAGAAGATTCTTTTAAGATCAGTGGTGAGAGGGTGATGGTGGAGGGAAAGTGGGATAGAAATTAGGAAACGATGAAAAGAGTCTATATTTAACTTCTTCCCTGGGGTACGGACAACGAGGAAGTGGGCGAAGGGAGACATTGGCCAGTATAAGATATGACAAAGTAGTAATAATTTATAAATTATCAAGGGTTTATGGGTGAGGGGCAAGCAAGGAGAGAGGGGGATATAAAGAGCCGACCGATGTCATGGGCTTAAATAGAAAGCAAATGTTATGAGAATGATGAGGGTAACTGATGTACAAATGTGCTTGACACACAATGGACTTATGTATGGATTGTGATAAGAGTTGTATAAGCCCCCAATGAAAGGATTTAAAAAAGGTTTAGGAGGGTACTTTAATCCATATGTATTTCCTCTTCATCCCTGCACCAAACGTAACAGCTTTAAAATGGATCAGAAGGGATAACAAATACTAAGATATTGATGATTGACCAAACTATATTTTACCCTGTTTTACTTTGTTATTTGTGTTTGTTTTGTTGTTATTGCTGTTTGTTTTAAATTTTTTTCCTGATATGGAATACAAGATAGGTAAACTAAAAACTAAACTCTTGCTCATGGAACTGTGATCCCAGTGATCCCAGATCTGGAATGAGACTCATTTTTTTAAAGTGACAACCCTCCATTTTAATATTTCTAAAGTTTTTTTTAAAAAAATAAGTCTGGCCCTAGGGAAGGCTGGGAAGAACAGGAATGTAACTAAAAAGCACTGTTTATGATTCCCCTTTCTGAGCAAGTATCTGTGGTTGAATGGGCAGGGAAAAGCCCTAGATTTTGTGTTGTTGTGTTAAGCATACAAAGGGATGCTTGACAGTATGCTAATTGAAGCCAGAACAAATATATCTCCATCTGGTAATTAAGTCTGCTGTTGACAGCTGAGGAACTGGTAAATGGTTCGATTATACTGGGATTGGTTACAAATTAGAAGTGCTGGCTGGTTTAAACACTCAAAGAAAAGAATGCAGTAACTTAATTTAATAGTGACCTAAGTTTGGAGATTTATAATGGACACCATCACCACCAGCATCCCACCCAAGCTACTCCACATACCTAAAACTATCCATTCTCTTAACAGACAAAAAGACTAAAGTGGGAGGAGCCGAGAAAAGCATACACAACATTTTCCCAGTCTTCGTTACTCAGGCACAGTTTTTTTTTTTTGGGGGGGGGGATTTCTGTCCATTTTCTTTGTATTGCTTTTGAGACTCCTTCCTTAGCAGACTGCCTTGCCATGGACTCTGTCCCCTTTGGGGCACCTCAGTTGTGGATGTTACCCCTGGGATTTCTAATGCTGTTATTTGAGTGATCAGATATAAGTGACCCTTAGAGTAAGGAGTCTGTAAAAAATATGAAAAAGTTAAAAAAAACTTATTAAAGGTCTGCATTTCATAGTTTGGCAATCAATTTGATATTTTGCTGTTTCCCAATTTCTATTTATCCATCCCATCAATAAATGTTCATGAGAAGACACCTAAAAATATACCTTGTATTTTTTTTAAAATCATACAGGAGCAAATTGTAGTAATTATAAAAGTAAATAACACATTTTACCATTGCATTGCCCCTTAATTCTTTGAATTCTTTCTAAGCTATATGACAAAAGTCCTGTTGTGTTAATTATCTATCCATGTACTAGTTATCTAGCTGCTATAACAGAAAAGCCCTATGTGAATGGTTTCAACAAACAGAAATATGTTCTTTCATAGTTTCCAAAAAAACTCCCTGCCATTAAATGGATTCTGACTCAGCAACCCTACAGGGCGGGTTAGAAATGACCCTGTGTGTTTCTGAGACCATAACCCCTCATGGGATGGCTGGTGACCTTGTAGTTAGCAACCCAAAGAAGAAGGTCTGTGCCTCCAGGGCGCCTTCTTTCAGAGATCAGGAGATCAGAAGTCCAAATTCAACATGCCAGTTCTAGGAGAAGACTTTGTCTCTCTCTCTCCTTCTCTGTTGATTCTGGGGAAAGGCACTTGTCTTCTTTCAGCATCTACAGGTTAGGTATTTCGTGGACATCTCCCTGTGCCTTGGCATCCATCTTTTCCTAGGCCTATGAGTTCCTCAGTGCAGGGACATCAGTTCCAAAGAACACAATCCACTCCCACATCTTCTCTCTTGTTGGGCATATGTCCGCCCGCCCACCCCACCCCCCGCCCCCTGCACGCTTCTCTCTCCTTATGTCTGTTGTACTATAAAAAAGTGTTGCAGTACCCACCCTGTGGCTGTTACATAATTTCATGTCAACTTGATAAATAAGTATAGGGGTGGAATGTAGCCTGTCAATTAGGTCACAGACTGATGATGCATCCTTGTCAGAGAAAATCTTCTCAAGGATTCTGGGAAAGTCCTCTCTTTGTTCCTGGAAGTGGGAGACATACTTTCTTTCTGCTTCATTTTCCTGCTGTTGAGACACTCAGAGAACTAGAGGAGCCACAAGAGGATGCATGCTGGTACTGGATCCACAAGACTTTTCATCACCAACCTGTGATCTTCCCGCACTTCGCATCACTACATGTGCTGCATGAGTCCAGAAAGGAATTTATAGACTAGTGTCGGACATATGGGCTAATAGTGAACTTGTGGACTTGATCTGGACTGGCTTGGGATGTTTTTTCAATAAACAAATGTTCTTTGATATATAGCTCTTTCTCACACATATATAAGTGTCCCTGGATTTGTTTCTCTAGTCAACCCAGACTAATACCACCACCCCCTTTATCTCAGATAAGAGATATGACAAGATTAAGGGTGCTGTATCCCCTCCTTTACTCCTCTCAATGGTTTGACACAACTCAGCTCAAAGGAGAACATCATAACTGCCACATTATATCATTGCCTAACTACAAAGCCACTGAGAATGATGGACCCGTCAAGTTGAAACACATTTTTGGGGGGAATGGGCAGATATAAACTATAAGACATGCAGTGACCATTATTTTTAAGTGTAGTTCTGCTTTCATTTTTAAAAAGAAGCCAGACTACCACTCATCATTTTTATGTCACTATGATGAATTATTCTTTTATATTTTCCTCCAGTGGTCTAGTCTGGGCCAGATCACTTACTAAGGTAGATAATCGTCTTCTTGAGTAGCATGGACAAAAGCGATTAAAAGAGGGGAGGTAACACAGGTGCCCCTATTTCCTCATGAGATGACCTTGAGAAGTCCTTAAGACTTATGATGAGTCTCAAAAGCATCACCACCATGGCTGTACCCATGTGCCTTTATCACTCTTGCACTGTGGCTATATGAAGATCATTATGATGACCAGAAGAAAGAACAGAAGTCTAAGTTTAGTTAGCAGATGAACCAACTTGGTATGTGGATGCAATATAGCAGTTCAGCACATTCAAACTAATAGCCTTTAAAATAATGGAGAGGGAAAACCTCCCCCATTGGCCAAAGCTTCACTTAGTGTGCTCAACAACCCACTTTATATAGAAAGAGAAACAGCCTGAGGGGAGAATCTATAGAGATCACTCTGTGGTTGTCATTGGACATGCTCAGTGGTGATCAAGCTTCTGGAAGGAAACTATCTATAAAACCAGAGATCAGGAGATCTGAGGTAAAGGAGTATAGGTAGACACATGGGAGTGGGCACACACAAAGATGTTTGCATCACACATTATAAGCCAGTACAGAATAGAGTCTGAAAAACCATTTAGGCAAAAAGGGCAGGCCAGCAGATGTTAGCTAGGCTTTGGCAACAACTATTCACAGCAAACATTGTGGGACTTGCTGTAGAATGTCTATGGTAGGAGAGATGGAGACTGTGCGTGGGGCCAAGAAGTCTCCAATTATTATGATTGACCCAACTATTACTACCTCTGGCCCATCGAGGTTCAAACAACGGAGAACAGTGCTGGACTGTGACGTGACACTATTTCTCAAAAGAATAACCTGTTAGTGATGGCAAGTCACCCCCTTCTGGCTATGTTCCTGAGTATTATGCCTGCAAAGTCTCACCTACCGCTAGAGCTTTTGAAATACCTGATCCACAAGCAGGGGATTCCATATGATATAACATTTTATCTGGTGACCCATCGCTTACACAGTCTCCATGGAGCTACTCAGGAATTTTAAATACAAGAGTGGCATGGCTAATTCCAATTCTAGAAAAATCACAGTGGAAAAAAAGTTCCTTATTGGATGGAAGTGAAGCTATATTCAGGGAGAAAAGTTAGGAGGCAAGTGAAACGTGATAAGATTCTGAAAGCAGGCAGTGGCAGTGGGGAAAGGTGTTAAATCTATTGAGGAGGCTTTACAGTCACACTTGGGAACTGACTGGATAGTGGGAGATGTAGGACTACTAATTCTGCACTTGATTATCCTCCTGATTAAAAAAATAAATATGGAAGTATACATGGAGCTTTAGTTGATTGACAGGACCAGGAGAAAAAGAATTTGAAAACTATTTTGTCTTCTTGAAATTGAAACCATTTTAAATCCATTGGGGAATAATTCTGTTATTCATTATAATACATAACATTCTGCTTTTTAAAAACTCTAATAGTGAACAAGAAACTGGTTTCTCTCCTCTATTTTATTGAAAAAGGATGCATGTTCCTTACACGTATTTCTCTGGAAATACAACCCCTCTTGAATCTTCTTATATAAAATGAACAACCCTTCTTGAATCTTCTTATATAAAATGTTGGAGGAAAGGGAGGTAATAGAGATATCTTTTAGTTTGCATCATTGAGGACATAGTCATCACTGGGGAAGAACTCAAGTAAAAGCCATTGTCTGAGTGTCTATCACATTCCAGACGCTGGCTGGGTCCTGGGCTGTACCCTTGCCTTCCTTCAGCAATCAGAGGTTGCTGAAATTCCAGAAGCCAGCAAGAAGTCCTGGGTTGATCAGCCAGATGATTTGTCTATAGAATTATCAGGACAGAGATAAGACTAGAGAATGAGAGTCCTAAAAACAGAACCAGAGTACAGGAATTGCCTATGCTTCAGCCTTATTGATAAAATAAACTGTGTGGTGTTTTCTTTCAGTTACTAGACTTGAACATCCACGATCTTCTTTGTCAAAGACTACTTACTTATTTTCTTGGGTACCTTTTCTATCTTCTGGTCAGAATGACTGAGTGATTCTTTAGTCCTCTTTTTAAAAAATATGCTTTCATTTTTATGTAATTTTCCCCAACAGTTTTATTGGTGTTAAGTAGAAAATTTAAATGCCATTTTTTTTTCCCAGTGGAGAGGAAAATTATAGAAGTCAACAGGTTTGGGGCTGAGCTCTACCTCCCATGATGCCAGTGAATTTCCAAAACCACCGTGGTTCTGCCTCCTGTGTCTGAGTGCATAGAGAGCCCCTGGTTCCTCTGCGAACTTCTTTGGAAAGAAAACCTGGAACTCCACTAACATAAAGATGACAGCCAAGAACTCCACTGAATGTTTCGATTCTGCTACCGGACATCACTGTGCATCAGAATTGAATCAATAGCGCACAACAGCAACAAACAATTGGCAGGATTCCCAAAGGATGGTAGAGCTATTATGAAGATAGTGAGAAGTGAAAGACCTGCACAACTATAACCCAAATAATAACAGATGTCAGTAACACATCCCTGGGGGAACTCCAGAGATTAAAACACCTTCATGAAAGCATTGAAGCATGTCAGGGAATCGATTTCTAATATGGTGGTGGTTGTGGTGGTGGTGGTGGTGGTGATGGTGGTATTAGGTGCCATCAAGTCTCCTCCTACCCGTGGTAACGCCCATGCTCAACAGAAGGATACATTCTCTCAATTGTTCCTAAACCTGAGCCCAATGATGCAGTCACTGTGTCAATCCATCTTTTTGAGGGCCTTCCTTTTTTTTTGCCACCTTTTCAACTTACCAAGCATGATGTCCTTCTTCTGATACTGGTCTCTCCTGACAATATATGCAAAGTATGTAAGATGAAGTCTTTCTGTCATTGCCTTTAAGGAGATTCTGGCCTTAGTTCTGCCAATACCTATTGGTCTGTCCTTTTAGTAGTCTAGGGTACTTTCAATATTCTTCTCTAGCACCACCATCCAAATGCACCTGTTCTACTTATTCATTGTCCCAGGTGTTAATTTGAGGATGAAGCTGTGTCTGACCCAAGTCATGGTATTCTGCATTGCACCATATACATGTGAAAGTTGAACACGTTGATTTTAGATGCTGTTAAGTTAGTTCCAATTCATTGCCATCCTATGTAAAACAGAATGAAACACTGTGCACTCCTCACAACTGTTAGATTTGAATCCATTCTTGTAGCCACTGAGTCAATGTATTCTGTTAAGTGACTTCCTCTTAGTCACTGCCCTTCTATTTTACCAAGAATTGTGCCCTTTTCTAGGGACCAGTCTCTCTTGATGTTCCAAGTACCCAAATCTTGACATGCTCACTTCTAAGAGGCATCTGCTCCCTAGTTAGTCTTCCAAGACAGACTTGTTTGTCTTTTTGGCATGCCAGGCCACTTTCAGTTTCTTTCCTAGCACCATTATTCAAATGGATCTTCATTATTCATTGTTCAAATTTCTTTTTTTTTTGAGATGGATGGATGCATTATTTTATTTTTTCATTAAAAATCATTTTATTGGGGGCTCGTACATTGTTTTTCACAATACAAAAATAAATATACTGTGCCAAGCACCTTTACATGTTTGCTGCTATTATCACTCTCCAAATATCCACTTTTTCCCTTGCGCCCTTGATATCAGCCTCCCATCCTTCCCCCTCTTCCCCTGCTCTCCCTTCCCCACCAACCCTCAATACTGTATAAATTATTATTGTTCTGTCATATCTTAACACTGCCCAATTTCTCCCCCAGCCAACTCCTTTGGTGTCTGTCCTCCAAATAGGAGGTTATGTGTATATCCTTGCAGTTGGTTCCATCTCTCTACCCCACCTTCTCTCCAACCATCCAGGAGTTCCAATCTCACCACTGGCCCCAAGGGGCTCGTCTGTCCTGGGTTCCCCATATCTCCAGCTCCCCTTTCTACCAGTGTACCTTCTCCAGTCCAGCTGGATTTGTAAGGTAGCGGTGGGACCATGATAGTTTGGTGGGTAAGAAGACTTCAGGAACTAGAGGAAAGTTGTATGCACCATCACTGCCTCACTGCACCTTGACTATGACTCCTCCCCATGACTCTCCTGTAAAGGGGTGACCAATTCCCCACCAGGGGACCTGGTTCATCAATCAACTTTCACATGTATAGGAAATGTTTGAAAATACCGTTGTTTGGGTATTTTCAAAGTGACATCCTTGCTCTTCAACACTTTAAAGAGGTTTTGTGCAACAGATTTACCCAAGGCAGTGTGTCATTCGATCCCTAGCCTGCTGCTTTTGTGAGCATGGATTGTGGATCCAAGCAAGAGGAAATCCTTGACAACTTCAGTCTTTTCTTCATTTATCATTATGTGAACTCTTGGTTGAGTTGAGAGGATTTCCACTTTATTCACATTGATTTGAAATCCATATTGAAGTCTTCAGTCCTGGATCTTCATCAGAAAAATACTTCAAATCCTCTCCAAGCAAGGTTTTGTCATCTGTAGCTTGAAGGTTCCTCCGATAAATTTCCTCTAGTTTGGACACCGAGAACTTCCTTCTGTATTCCAGATTCTCTGATAATTTGTTCAACATACAGATTGGGTAAGTATAATGAGAGGATACAGTCCTGGCACACAATTCTCCTGATTTTAAATCATGCCATATGGCCTCCTTCTGGTCCATGAAGAGATTTGGCATAAGCACAACAAAATATCCTAGAATTTCCATTCATCTCAATGCTACACATAATTTGTTATGCTCCACCCAGTTTAATACCTTTACATGATCAATAAAATGAAAGTAGATATCTTTCTGGTATCCTCTGCTTTCAACCAAGATCGATATGACTTGTTCCATGTTCTTTTCTGAATCCAGCTGAAATTCTGGCAATTTCCCTTCAATGTTCTGCTGACTGAATTTTACTTGCATATGATATTAATGATATAGTTCTAAAATTTCTGCATTCTGTTGGGCCACCTTTCTTTGGAATGGGTACAAATATGGATTTCTTCCAGTGTAGTGGCCAAGCAACTGTCTTCCAAATTTCTTGGCATTGATGAATGAGCATTTCCAGTTCTTCACCAGCTTGTTAACAAATTTCAATTGGTATTCCAACAATTCCTGGAACCTTGTTTTTGGATAATGCTTTTAGAGTAGTTTGGACTTCTACCTTCAGCATTATTCATTATTGCTAATATGCTACCTTTAAATGGTGGACTGTTGGCCAGTTGTTTTGGGTACAGTGACTCTGTGTTCTTTCCACCTTTAATTGATGCTTCCTGCATAATTTAATATCTTATGCATAGCAACTTTCACACTTGAGGCTTGTATTCTTTATTGAGTTCTTTCAGTTGAAGATAGGTTGCAGGTGCTCTTCTTTTGCAGTTTTCTAACTCCAGGTCGTGCACATTTTTTTATTTTTTTTTCACTTTGTCTTCTTGAGGTTCCCTTTGAAATTTTCTGTTAAGCTTTATGACTTCATTCTTTCTTCCATTTATCTTAGTTGCTGTACAATTAACAGCAAGTTTCATAGTCTCTTCTAATATCCACTTGGACCTTTTCATTCCTTCCTGTTTCTTTAATGACCTTTGCTTTTTTTATTCATGAATGGTGTTCTTTGTAATGTTCAATGCAGCAAATCTACTTTTGAGATGTTCTCAGAATTCCTGTGGAATATACTCAAGGCCCTGTTTTGGGTCTCGTGGACTTGTTTTAATTTTCTTCAGCTTCATCCTGAACTTACTTAGGAACAATTGATGGTCCATTCCACAGTCAGTCCCTGACCTGCTTTTAGGCATTGATATCAAGCTTCTCCATCATCTGATCTCACAGATGTAGTTCATTTAATTTCAGTATATTCAATCTAAAGAAGTCTATGTATCTTTTTGTGTTTTTGAATGTAGGTATTTGCCTTAAAGAAGTCCTTGAGCTTGCAAAAGTATATTATGGAATCTCCAGCTTCATTTCTATCTCCAAGGCATAGTTTTCTACTGCTATTCCCTTTTCTTTGCTTCCAATTTTTGCATTCCAATCACCAATAATTATCAATGCATCTGAAGTGAATTTTGATTGATTTCAAACTGAAGACTTGATATAGTTTTTCGATTCCTTCATCACTAGTTTTGGTGATTGGTGAGTAAATTTTAAAAATATTTGATTTGGTTGGATTTCCTTGTACTCTGATAGACATTAATCTATTACAGACAGAATATTTTACCATAAGATAGATCTTAAATTCCCTTCATGATGATTAGGACAACTCTTCTCTGAATATTTGGTGGAATTCCTCAGTGAAGGCATCTGTGCTGTACATTTTTTGTTGAAAGGTTTTCATTGATCTGGTTCTACTTTTTCTATTGGTTGTCTGTTGAATTTTGCTGTGTCAATCTGCATTAATGTGGGTATAAAATGTGTTTCAATTTTTTTCCATTTCATTAAGTTTTCAACTTTGTTGGAGTACAGTCTTTATAGGAGTGTGTTGTTTTCCTTTTTATTTCACTTGGCTCCGTTGTGATAAAAGGAATTTTTATTTAATTACAGCAGTGCCTTAGCAGAAATTCAACAGATGTGGAAGAAGATGTGGAATGAGGAATATTACTAATCATGTCAGATAAATCTTGGGTAAAAACAGGGACTACAAGAAAAATGCTTACCTGTCTTTTCTTCACTATAGAAAGCATTCAGAGGCATAGATGACAGCAAAGTATAGGTAACATTACGAAAAATAGAAATTTCAAAACACCTAGTAGTGCTCATGCACATCTTGTATATCGTCCTAGAAGCAGTCACTGGAAGAAGTCAATAAGGATATGGTATTATTTAAAATAAGTAAATCTGTAGGGCAAGATTTTAAACTTTCCCCCAAATGACTCAATTAGATGCTGAGAAAATAATCAGAGTGCTGTACTCATTGAAGAAAAACATGACATAAGCATTGGAAGAAGAATCATGAACAGCCTGCGATATGTAGGTGACACGAGTTTTTTCTGAAAGCAAAGTGGGCTTGAAACATTTATAGATAAGGACAAAACACTGCAGGTTCCACGATGCTATACCTCGACAGAAAAAAGGCAAAAATCCTCACAACTCCACCACTGACTAACATTGTGATAAATGGAGAAAGGGTTAGCATTCTCAAGGATTTTATTTTACTTACATCTACAACAAATGTCCAGGAAAGCAGCAGCCAAAAAATCAAATGACACATTCCACTGGGAGAATCTGCTGCCAAAAGCCTCTTTAACATTTTCTACAGTAAATATGTCACTTTGAGAACTAAGGTGCACCTGATCCAGGTGATGTTATT
Source organism: Nesogale talazaci (assembly GCA_004026705.1). Lineage (NCBI taxonomy): Eukaryota > Metazoa > Chordata > Mammalia > Afrosoricida > Tenrecidae > Nesogale > Nesogale talazaci. The sequence continues at coordinate 53,323 of PVJH01008225.1, forward strand.
TTTTTATTATTTTGGTATGTCACTTTGAGAACTAAGGTGCACCTGATCCAGGTGATGTTATTTTTTTATTATTTGGGGGGGGGGGCATCACTGCTCTCGGTGGTGGGAGTAGGAGGCCCAGCCTCACTGCTGGAATTGAACCTCTGTCCCAGTGGGCCACAGTCCTGCGCACAACCACTATGCCACCGGGGCTCAGCCCTAGGTGATGTTATTTTCAATAACCTCATTGCATGAGAAAACCTGGACAATGAGTAAGCTTGACTGGGGAAAATGGATGCCTTTGGATTGATAGTAATTTGGTTGGCATTAATTATTGTATAAAACTGTCAAAAGAACAAACGTATTTCTTGGAAGAAGTACAGCCCAACTGTTCCTTAGAAAAAGGGGTGACAAGACTTTGTCTCATATACTTTTTTTTTCGACTCCCCATTTCATATGCTTTTGACATTTTATCTCACTCTCTCACTGTAGGAACCACTGTCTGAAAAGGGCACCGTGTTTGGTAAAGGGTCAATGAAAAAGATGAAGACCCTCAATGAGATAGTTAGCAATTAACAAGAGGGTGCAGATCTCAGCAGTGTTACCTTAGTTGTACACAGGATAACTATGAATTGGAACTGGTTTGTAACATATAACAGCACAATAGTCATCTCTATTGTTCTCAACCACTTACAGCTTTATAATCCGTGAAGGAGGGTGATAATAAGCATGGCAAATTTCTTCTTTGCTAGATTCTCTCACCTTCTTCTCCTCAACCACAACAGACTGCTCTCAAGTGGCTTCTGACCCATGGAGACCCTTAAAGACAAGGTCGAGCTGCCACTGCGTGTTTCCTAGAATGCAATTCTTAGTGGAGTGTTAAATAGCCTTGCGTTTCTCTCACAGAGCTGCCAGGGGCATTGAACTGCTGGCCTTGGGGTTGGCCACCTAACTCATAACCACTATGCCAGGAGCACTGCTTGTTCTCGCCAGGAGGCTTGGTATCAAATTATAGATCACTCTGCAACAATCTGGAATTGTGGCTAAACTAGAGAAGGAATGAGTATCCAGAAACTGATGTAACATTTTAAGCACAAAATGAGCAAAATCTTTATTAGGTTGACAGATACGTATACATTTATTAGATTCACACTATTGTTGTTTGGAAATACATACATATGACTAGAAATGGTTTCCTGGTATGCAATATGATTTCTGTTCATCTAAATACTGTTCTATAATAATAAATTTGCCATTTGGAAGCAAAACATTGACCAGATTTACCAGCCAAATGGAATTTGGTGCAAATTCTGCCAATGAATTGTACTTATGTGACACATGGATGGTAGAAGGCCCATTATTCTATAAGAGCAGCTGGACATCCCTAAAAGGCAGCCTTGGGATTTTACCAAGCACTTTTTTAACCCTGGTAGAGGTTAAACGCAGGGATGGATAAAATTCTTGTGATGATGGCTTATACAATTCTTTCCAGGCCAAGTTTCAAATAACCTCTAAGGAATCTAGAAGAATCACAACAGATTACCAACAAAGCATACGGCTTAAAGCACCACAGAACCCTTAAAAGTCCCTGATAAAATGAACAGCTTGGAGGAGAAAACAATGGGTTTGATGGTTCCAGGGGACACGGGAAATGTGTAGTAGTAGAAATTGTAGTCAAGCACATTTGTATATTTGTTGCCATCATCATTCTCAAAATATTTTCTTTCCACTTAAGCCCCTGATATCAGCTCCTCCCCCTCTCCTAAGAACCGCAATAATTTAAATTATTATTATTATGTCATATCCTACACTATATGTATATCTATATACTCTCTGTTGTCTGTTCCCCAGGGAGGAGTTTATATGTACATCCTTGTTATCTACTTTCTACTCCACCCTCCTTCCACCCACCCTGTATCTCCAATCTTACTACTGGTCCTGAAGGGTTCACCTGTCCTGGATTCCCCGTGTTTCAGTTTCTTATCTGTATTAGTGTACATCCTTTAGTCTAGCTGTATTTGTCATGGAGAATTGGGATCATGATAGTGGGCACAGGAGGGGGTGGGGAGTAAGCATTTAAGAACCAGAGAAAAGTTGCATATTTCATTTTTGCTATACTGTACCCTGACTGGCTCATCTCCTCCTCATGACTCTTCTGTAAGGTTATGTTGTTTCACCTACACATGGATTTTGGGTCGCCAATCTGTACTCCCCTCATTTACAATGATATAATTTTTAATACTTTGATGCCTAAAACCTGACCCCTTCCACACCTCGTGGTCACACAGGCTGGTATGCTTCTTCCATGTGGGCTTTGTTGCTTCTGAGCCAAATGACTGCTTTTTTACCTTCAAGTCTTTAAGTCCCCAGATGCTATCTCTTTTGATAGTCAGGCACCATCAGCTTTCTTCACCATGTTTAGTTTTGAACACATTTGTCTTCAGTGACCATATCAGGAAGGTGGGCACACATGATATGATCTTTAGTTCTTTGATGCCTGATAACTGATCACTTTGTCACCTTGTGGTCACACAAGCTGGTGTGCTTCTTCCATGTGGGCTTTGTTGCTTCTGTGCTAGATGGCTGCTTGTTTACTTTCAGGCCTTTAAGATTCCAGATGCTACATCTTTGATAGTCGGGCACCATCATCTTGCTTCACCACTTTGGCTTATGCACACATTTGTCTTCAGTTTCAGGAAGGTGAGCATCATAGAAAGCCAATTTGATAGAACAACGTGTTCTTTCACTGAGAAAGTACTTATGTAGTGGTCCAATGCCCATCTGCTGCCTTAATACTAACCGTATAAGTTTATGCATGTAGATCTATTTCACTATCACCATATATAAATATATTTACTTGTCTACATGCCTGCATTTAGACCTCTATGAATGCCCTTTGTCTTCTAGTTCTTTCCTCTATTTATTTTTACTTTCCTCTTGTTCCACTATCATGCTCAGCCTTCAATTGGGTTTCAGTAATTTCTCTCAGTTACATTACTCTTGATCAATCCCTATCAAGTCGCTCATACCCACCTTGTCACTGGTTTTGAATCACTTGTTGTTCCCTTATCCCTGGTCTGGTCCACTTCCTTTCCCTCTCCTCCCCATTTCCCGTGTCCCCTGGAACCATCAATCCCATTGTTTTCTCCTGCAGGCTGCTCATTTTATCAGGGACTTTTAAGGGTCCTGCAGTGCTTTAAGCAGTATGCTTTGTTAGTAATCTGTTGTGATTCTTCTAGATTCCTTAGAGGTTATTTGAAACTTGGCCTGGAAAGAATTGTGCAAGCCATCATCACAAGAATTTTACTCATCCCTGCTTAAGATACACAGAGTAATATTGATTTTTATGATAAAAGATTGCTCAATATATATACAACTTATATGGCCTTTGGCTGGATACAGACTTTTCAAAACTGTATGATGTGAACATAGACAATATGTGTGGTCTTGCAATAATTCAAAATGCCTTTGCATGTGCTCATCTACATACATACCTTAAAATATAAAGATATCCCATAAGTAGATTACAGGTACTCTATAGTCCACACTCCCCAGGCCCCCTGCATGTTCCTGTGATGCCAGAAGCTATGACACTAGTATTTCAAATACCAGTTGGGCCATTGATAGAGCTTTCAGATGAAGACAGATGAGGAAGGAGGAAGAGGTGGCCTACTTCTAAAAGACATAAATCACTGCAAACCTCTAACATGTCGCTTTTAAGACTACGGTGATGCTGACACAGCCATGATTTTTACAATCGCCTCGTATGCATGCAGAATCTGGACAATGAATAAGGAAGGAAGAGGAAGATTTTTTTGTGTTTGAACCATGGTTTTGGTGAAGAATAGTGAATATACAATGGTCTGCCAGAAGGATGACCCAGTCTTGCTGGAAGGAAGTACGGCTAGAATGCTCCTTAGACTCATGGGTAGCCAGACTTTATTCCACCTACTTTGAACACATTATCAGAAGGGACCTGTTCTTGAAGGATATCTTCCTTGGTAAAGCAGAGGATCAGCAAAAAAAGGGCAGCTGCTCCTTGAGATCAATTGCCCCAGAGGCTGCAATTGTGGACTCAAACAGTCATGACTGTACAAGTGGCATGGGACTGGGTAGTATTTTGTGTGGTGTACATAGATAGGGTTGCTGTGAGCCAAAACCCATGTGAGAGCACATAGTAACAACACAGTGTACACTGCGACATGCAGCTCAAGTGGCTCAGCTACAATCATAGCAGAGTGGATTTAATTGGCCAGCTGGAATGGCCTGCAGACCCATTTATTATGTTGGTGTCTCAAAATACCCCCTTGCTGAATTTTCTGCCTTTTAAAACTTATGATGCATTTGCCAACATAAATAGGACTAGAAATAAAGGCCTACTTGTGTGATCTAATCCTATGTTTATGCCATTTCAAAACATTATTATTTTAAATTTACTTCTATCTGACTCGAACTCCATATTCTCTTACATTATAAAGTGGGAGAGAATTGAGAGTGATAGATACTTTCAGCAGGGAAGACTGTATTTATTTTTCCTTTCAGTTAGACAAGCTCTTTCCCCTCAATGCCCTTTAGCCAAACTGCCTGGGAAAACACTGTATTTCTAACAATATGTCAACGTGCTTGAGTGGCACAGTGCAGAGAGATATTAACAAAGACAATATAGTAACTCTCAAGACATAAGCACAACATCTCAAAACAATGCAGATTCACTAAGGAAATAGAAAAAGAAAAACAATTTGAAGAGAACACTGGTTTTAAAAATGCTACCAAAAAATTATAATCAATCCTACTTCTTTGCTAGAAAAATGTTGTTTTCTAAAATAGGAGCTAACTTAAGAAGAAGAAAAGAAATACTGATGGCTCTTAATATCATAATAAAGTCTGAGCCCTTTGGCATTGCATAGAGACTGGGCCATTGCTCCCATTCACACAGCCCGTCTTCCTTATCTGTAGCTGCTCTCCCAGAAATACCACGTGTGGTTAGTGGGTACCTCTCATGAGTGAATATATGTTCCCACCATTTACATGTCAAAATTCAGGGGACCAGTTCTCGTTTCTCTCTCTCTCTCTCTCTCTCTCTCTCTCTCTCTCTCTCTCTCTCTCTCTCCTCTCGCTCTCTTGGCTCTAGGGGAAGGTCCTTGTCGCTTCAACTTCTGCTTTTCCAGTCCCTGGAGGTCTGCAGGTGGCTTGACACCCGCCTTCCTCCATTGTGTTTGCTGGAGTATTTATTCGATCCCTTTCATAGCTCAAAAGAGATGGACTCAAGACACATCCTACACTAAACCTTCCTCAGTAACAAAATCGAGGCAGTCCATTCCCAAATGCATCAGGATTAAGATTTATACAACCTATTTAAGGGGGACATAGTCCAATTCAAACACTGCCCCATTCTGCCCATTGGTACACGTGTGCCTCTATATGGAATTGTTTTCTGTTCATGAACACACAAAGCACTTTAAACCTTTTGTTACTGGCGGAATAGATGCACAGATTGCCCACCAGTATTTTCAGCCTGGTATATTTTGGGAGAACCTGTGCCCCCAGTTTAAGTATGAACTACCCCAGATCTGGGACCTGTAAAACTAAGGGAATCTGAAGAAAGAGATCTCGCTCAACCAATCCTACCCCCGGCAGCTACTGAGGTATATGTGTCCCACATTGTAAAAAAAAATCCATATAAATGTTTAAAAAATCCTCTTTGCATTACTGAAGCCATCTAAGAATATAAAAAAAATTCCAAAGCAGAAAATCAATCTTGTCATAAAAGGACTAAATTTCTGATTAGACAGTACTTGGATCGAAATCCATTTAGTGCGTCACAGAGGTGTTTTCTTGTATGTTCCTTTGTTTGTTTGTTTTATGGATGTCTTCTTAACTGGATGGTCACCACAAAGGCAGAGCCTGTTTCATTCCGCAGTGTCTCAGTGGTGCTGAGCAAACATAGGCCACCCACTCATGCAACAGCAATGCCATGGACAGAGAAGAATGGCCATGTGGGTTTCTGAGCCTGTACATCTTCACAGGAGAGCAAAGCCTCATTGCCTTCTTCGAGAACAGCTGGAAGTCTCAAATTCCTGACCTTGTGGATAGTAACACAAAACCCGCCTCACCACCAGATTGCAATACAAAGGAGAGAAAAGAATGAACAAATGCCTCATAGGATTTTAGAGTTGAAACAATTCTACTGTCCAATCCTGTATTTCACAAAGAGGAGAAGGAGGTCAGAGAGCTTGATTCTGGTCAAATGGTGCAGTGAGGCACTGCCACTCCTGGTTCTAGAAGACAAGTCTCCACTGTTTCCTTGCTGGCTCGTTTGGATTTTATTTGGAGGATTATGATTCATTTTCTAAATATTTCCTCTCTACCCTTCCTTACACCCATGAGGAGATCATTGACACTTTAAAAATAACTGAAGGAAAGTACTTTTGACTTCAGGGCATTCAAATATCTACAATGGCCTTCTGGTTTCTCAGCTGGCCCCTGGCCAGTAGTGTTTCTTCACTTCTCTAACACAGCAGTGCCATTGTGGCACTGCCTTACCTACAAAGTACTTGAGAATCTATGTTGGATATGGATTCAATAGTCTATTTCCTTCTTGTTTTTTTTTCTTACTGGGTGGCAGGAGTTCTATATAGAACACAATCATGAGTCATAGCAGATAGATGATAGAACAGAACATCTATCAGAAAATTTCTTGTGTAGCTTTCATTAATGGCTTCATAATATTACATCTTTTATGCTATTTTTCTTTAATTCAGAAGACAAAAGCTGCTGAGCCCTGGTTGTGTAGTAGTTATATTGAGCGGCAAACTACAAGGTCAGTTTGAAACCACTATCCATGCCCCAGGAAAAAGATGAGGCATTGCACTTCTGTGAATAGTCACAGTCTCAAAAAAATCAGGGGCAGCTCCACTCTGTCCTATATGGTCATCCTGAGTCAGAATTGATTTGACAGCAGTGAGTTGTATGTTGTATGTTCCACTTGTATTCAAATAAATTGTAGACTGATTTCATGCCTTGAACTCAGACTCTTGGGATGTAATGTCATTCTGATGCAATTGTTTCAAAACAGTAACTATTAGTCCAAGCTAGGTCATCAAAAGCTAATTCGACATTGTTAGAAAAAGTTTACAAATGTATAACAATGTCCAGCAAGTGGTGTGTCTCCGCTAAACAGAAATAAGGTGGTTAGAATCCAGGAAGAAATTCTTCGTGAGGCACTCTCATAAATATTACAGCCACGAAAACCCTCTAAGCAGTTGTACTTGACACACGTTGGGTCCCCATGCGTCAGGGCCAACGGAAATAACGACAGCATGTATATTCATTGCTTTCGCTAGCTGCTTTGAGATAAGCATTTCCTCACACAAATATAAAACCCACAAAAAAACAACTGTCATCTGGTCAATTCTGACATGTACTGATCCTACAGAGCAGGATAGAACTGCCCCTGGGTGTTTCCGAGACTGTAACTCTTTTTTTCTATTTAATCATTTTGCGAAGACCTCATACAGCGCTTATCACCATATAAACATACACCCACTGTGTCAAGCACATTTGTGCCTATGTTGCCATCATCATTTTTCAAAACGTTTTCTTTCTACTTGAGAGCCCTAGGTATCAGATTCTCATATTTTTACCTGCCTTCTCCCAGCCTTCCTCCCTCTTGAATCCTTGATAATTTATAAAATCTTCTTATTTTTTAGTGTTTTACATTGACCAATGTCTCCCTTCAGCCACTTTTCTGTTGTCTGTTTCCCTGGAAGGGGATTATATGTAGATCAATGCGATCAGTCCTCCCATTCTCCTCCCACCTTCCTTTTACCGCTCTGGTATGGCTACTCTCATTATTGGTCCTGAGAGGTTTTTCTGGCTTGGGTTCCTTGTGTTTTCAGCTCTTATCTGTACCTAGGCACATGTTCTGGTCTAGCCAGACTTTTAAGGTAGACTTAGAATCCTGATAGTGAGGGAAGGGGAAGCATTAAAGAACTAGAAGAAAGTTGTATGTTTCATTGGTGCTATACTGCACCCTGATGGGCTCATCACTTGTGACCCCTCTGTAAGGGTATGTCCAATTGTCTACAGATGGGCTTTGGGTCTCCACTCCCCCTCATTCACATTGATATGATTATTTTATTCTATGTCTTTGAGGTCTGATACCTGATCCCATCGACAATTCATGATCACATAGGTTGGTGTACTTCTTCCATGTGGACTTTGTTGCTTCTCAGCTATATTGGCTGCTTGTTTACCTTCATACCTTTAAGATCCCAGATGCTAAATCTTTTGATAACCGAGCACCATCAGCTTTCTTCACCACATTTGCTTATGCACCCATTTTGTCTTCAGTGATTGTGTCAGGAAGCTCAGTATCAGAGAATGCTAGGTTATTATAACAAAGTGTTCTTGCATTGAGAGGGTACTTGAGTAGAGGCCCAATGTACATAACTCTATATCCCTGTAGTTTATATATACATATATTTACATACATATATTTAGATATGTATATGCCTGCATTTAGACCTCTAAAAATGACCATTGCCTCCTAGTTGTTTCTGTTTTCTTTTACTGTCCTCTCTTCCTCTACAGTGGAAATATAAGTAGCACCCTCACCTTGAGTGGGTTAGTGCCCTATTCACCCACTACCCATGACTTTCTGTTGTTGGTTCTTTCTTTTTCTCTGTTTTTCAGTTGGTTGCCATATGTATCTCTGGATTGGGTCTGATCCCTGCCATTGTACCTGAACCTCATCCCAGGAATGTATGTATACAGTAGATTTCTCCTATGCACCTTTTGCATTTTTAAGCTTACCTTTGGGGACTGACTGATGTTGTACTTGTCCTTTCATGGTTAACTTATTTTGCTTACCATAATTTTATCCAGTTCTCCATGCAACAATGTGTTTCATGCATCCATCAGTGCTTTTTTTAGGGGTGCATAGTACTCCATTGTATGTATGTACCACAGGTTTTAAATCCATTCATCCATTGATAGAAATTTGGGTTGTTTCTGACTCCTTGTGATTGTCAATAGTGTCATGATGAACATTGGAGCATAGATGTGTGACCGTGTTTTGTTTCTTGTTTCTTTTGAGTATATTCCCAGTAGGGGGATTACTGGATTGTTTGGTAGCTCGATTCCCATCTGTTTTTGATATCACCAAATCAATTCCATAGTGGCTGTACATACCAATAGGTCCACCAGCAGTGGATAAGAGTTCCTATCTCACAACAATCTCTCCAACACTTGATACTTTGTAATTTTTTTTAATTAAGCTATCTTTGAGGGTATTAGTTGATATATCATCATTGTTTTAATTTGCATTTCTCTTATGGCTAATGATCAGGAGCATTTCCTCATATGTCTATTGACCATTCGGATTTCTGACCTTGTGAAATTCTGTTCAGGTCCTTTGCCTACCTCCCCAGTGGGCAATTAGGTTTGTTTTCTTTTTGTAAGCTTTCAGAGTACTGTAGATTTTAGTAATAAGACCCTTTGTCTGATGTGTAATTGATAAGATGTTTTCCTACTCCATGGGGTCTCTTATTACTATCATAGTGAATTTTTCAATGTACACAGGTGTTTTGTCTTCAGTATATCCCACTTGTCAATTTGTGTCTCCTCTGTATTTGTGTCCTTCCCTATTTCTGGTAGCCTATATATTCCCTGCCCCAAAGTTCTCAGGTTTGTCTCAACTCCCTTCTTGATGATCCTAATAGCTTGGGGTTTTTACCTCAAAGTCTGTGATCCTCATTGAGTTTTTCCTTTTATGTAAATGGGATAGGGTCTTGTTTAATTTTTCTGCAGGCAAGAATCCATTTTTTTCCAGCACTACTGTTTGAAGAGGGCATCTGCTTCTCATCTTATATTTTCAGGGCCCTTATCAGAGATCAGTTATCTGTATGATGATGATTCTGTTTCTGAGCTTTCAGTTCTTTTCATTTGGTCTGAGTACTGTAACTCTTTGTAGGATTAGAAAACTACATCATTCCCAGAGCCACAGGCTGGTGGTTTTGAACTGCTGAACTTGTGGTTAGCAGCCCAACTTGAAATGTTATCAGGACTCCTTATGACTGCATGTTTACATAGAGCCATAAACGTGAAAATGGTTCAGAGTGGTACAGTTGGTATTTCACAACAAAATGAGAGTTGAGATTTCAAATCCAACACAAGGTGCCTTGGGGAAAAGACCTGTAGATTAGTTTAATAAGAAGAGAGCCATTGAAGACCTTATCGATCAGTTTTATTCTAGAGCACATAAAGTCAGAATCAATGTAGTAACAGCTCCATGAGTGTGGCGGTCACGTGCTGATGTCAATTTTATGATTGAGATGTAGAGGTGGAGTCTAGCCTGTTAATCTGGAGATATCCATTGAGTAGCCAATGAGGCCTCTGTGGGCATGGCTTTCTCCTGATATGTCTAGGAAATCTCGTGATATTTCCCTCATGAAGATGAGAAACTATCTCCCCAGTTGTTGGGAGTTAGTCTCAGAGATGATGAATGACGGACAAGATAAGATGGCAACGTCTGAGGAGCCAGAGAAGAGGTCACATGGCTTAGCCCTGATGGAGCCAGACCTCTGAAGCTGGAGAAGCCACGTGGAGGCCCCTGTCAGCGCTGAGTTGCTTCTACCACCACTGAATGCTGTTGATGGACCCAGAGCCCTGGAAATGAGGAACCATGTGGAGATCCCTGCCAGTGCTGGGATTCTGCACCCACTGATCTGTGACTTTGTGAGTCTGAAGGAGACATTATAGACTGGTATTAGGCATATGGGCTAATATTGGACTTATGACTTTGAACTGGAGTGGGTGGGGAGGCTTTCTCAGTGTTCCATTGCTTTTGTTTATAAACCATTCCCTTATATCCATATGCATGTCTATAAATTTCTTCCTCTAGTCTACCCATACTAACACAACGAGTTTGGGTTTTATCTCTCTCCATTTGTCTACCTTTCTATTTCTATTTTTTTTTTCTGTATAATCTGCACTAACACTTGAGTTACCTTCCCACTCTCTAGTTTGATTTATTTTTCAAATTTCAACTGCATGCTATTGAAATCATAAGTATGCTTATTGGTCAAACGTGCCTGTCTTTGGTAGGCTTAACATTGTTTGGATGGTAAGCAGGGTCTATTGTCACAACTGAAGCTACAATTGAGTCCATAGGCCTGTACTTAACCATGTCACACTGCTCTGTAGGCAGAGTCATTAAGGCCAGCTCTGAAATCGGTCAAGGAAACTTGAGGACATATAGACCAGACAATGAAGCAGTATGAGCACAACTACTCTAGGCTGATATGCAGCCTTGCATTTCAACCTGTTTATACAGATAAACAAAACCAGTGGCCCTTGTATATTATATGTAATCTTATATGAAGAAGGCATCTCAGGCCAGTCCAACTTATAAGTCCATGGGTCTGATCCTAGCTGGAACCCTCTTCAGACTCATGTAACTGCAAACATGCAAAAAAGTAAAACAAAATACAGGGAGATCAAAGGCATCTTGGGTAGCCCACATGGAGCCACAGCTGGAGACAGACAAGACTCCCGATAAGCAGGAAAGTCAAGGGGCAGAGAAAGAGAAAGTTTCCAGTTTACCTCTTATATGAAGGCTATATTTCCCAGAGGCATCATCAGGCTATGACTTGATTGACAAGTTGAACTGTATCCCTTTACAAATGTAAGTTGACATAAAATCTAAAAACCACAGTGAGGAAGATAAAATGACCAATTGCTTCCCTAATTGATTTCAATTGATAATTTTTTCTGTTCCAAAAATCTTACTAATGGTTGCATTTCACTTTACTTAAAATATCACTTAAAGAATCAGAACATATAGAGAAATCATCATATTTTCACAGAGAATATTACACCTTCAATATTTAAAAATGCTTATAAAATATATAGATGACTTCAAAAAACCATTTGTTTCCCTCAATGTGTAGACTTTCTGTTTTCAACAGTTTGCATCATGGAATTTCCTGAATTCTTCATTGTGCTCATGCAGTGGATCAAGATGCGGTTGTTAAAACAAAACAAAGCGATATTGCACTGTTTCAAAGTGGGAGAAAAATGTAGAGGGCATTCTATTCTTTCACGTTAATTATTCAATTTAACTTCTGAACCAATAATTCAAATAGATAGGAGCTCAAACCACCTTGATTACCAAAATTCAAGATGACTTGAATCACTTCCTTTTGCAAGTAGATTACAGACTTTGGCATAGTTTATATATAAATATGAAGAAAATAAAAACCATTCAAGCTGGACCAGTAAACAGCATCATGACATATTATGATATTTTTCATGATACATCAGATATTGAACTTGTCAAGGGTTTCATTCTTTTTGAATGTATAAGCAATGCCCATGGAAGCAGCAGTCAAGAAATTAACTGATGTACTCTGCTAGGGGAATGTGCTGCAAAAGATCTCGGTCAGGTGTTAGAAAGCAAAGATGTCACTTTGGTTCATAACAACCTGGCATTCTGAGATGCTCACTCTCCCTGCAGAATCACTGAGGACAAAATGGTACAGAAGCAAATGTGGTGAAGAAACCAGATGGTGCCCAGCTATCAAAAGATAAAACGTCTGGGGTCTTAAAGGCTTGATATTAAACAAGTGGCCATCTAACAGAACAACAAAGTCCACATAGAAGAAGCACACCAGCCTGTGCTATATCATGATGACAAATTGGGTAACAGGTATCAGAAGACCACAAACAAATGAAAAAACAAACAAGCAAAAACCATTTTGTTGAGAATGGGGTGGGGGGTGTTGGAATAGATCCCCAATATCTATCTGTAGACAATGGGACATCCCCTCACAGAAGGATCACAAGGAAGGGATGAGTCAACCAGTGTGCACTATAGCATCAATGAAACACACAGTATTCCTCTGGTTCCTTGAGACTTCCTCACACCACACTATCATGACCTTAGTCCTGCCGTGACACATAGAATCCAAGAAAAAAACAGGAGTAGTGATATCAAAAGGGTAGGAGGAAGGTAGGGAGAGAAGGAGAAGAAGGGCAAGCCCTGATCAAAATGATCACATAACCACCACCACTACCACAACCACAGTGGGATGAACAACAGAAACCATGGGGGAAGAGAGACAGTTGTCAGTGTAAGGTATGAAAATGGCAATTTATATATTATCAAGGGGTGTTGGGCAGAGAGGAATTGTGCCAAGAGCTCAATAAAAAGTAAATGTTTAGAAAATAATGATGACAGCACATATGCAAATATGCTTGATATAATTTAAATATGAAAGTATAATTGAACTATAAGAGCTATAAGAGTCCCCACTAAAATGATCTTTTAACTTAAAAAAATGTAACTGACCCAAGCCATAGCATTTTTAATTTTAATCATTTTAATCATTTTAATCATCTCATTAAAAGCTGGACAATGAAGCATTACTATATTCAAATTATAATTTTGACAAAGAATATTGACTAATTCAGGATTTGCCAGAAGAATGAACTAATCTGTCTTGAAGGCAGTGTAACCAGTCTGTTCCTTAGAAGCCAGTGAACTTGTCATCAGAAGGAATCAATTGCTGAAGAAAAGCATCATGCTGGGTAAAGTGGAGGATCAGTGGAAACAGGCAGACTTTGGATGAAATAGAATGACAGAGTGCCTAGAGTCAGGGGCACAGACATAGCAAGGATGGTGAGGATGGTGGTGGATCTGGCATTTCATCTTCTTATACATGAAATTACTATGAGTTGACATCAACTGAATTACATAAACATTTATCCCATTGCATTTACTATAATTTTTAAATGAGTATCATTACATTTATCATCTAATTTTTTTTTCATTTTTCGCATCAAGTTCCTTGCCCCCTTTTCTTCTTTTTCTGTTATATTTATTTGTATTAAGTATATGCTATCTATGTGTGTTAGTCCGGGTAGATTAGAGAAACAAATTTATAAGTATGCATATGTACATAGAGTTTTATATAAAAAGTAATTGTTCACTAAGAAAACATCCCAGCCCAGTCCATTTCAAGTCCATAAGACTGATATTAGCCCATATGTCCGACAGCGATCTACAAAGTCCTCTTCAGACTCATGAAACACCTGCAATGACACTAAATGCAGAATGATCACAAGCCAGGGGGTAAAGAGTCTTTGGATCCAGTGGTGGGGTGAGCATCTCAGCACAGGCAGTAGTCTCCACATGGTTCCCTAGGTCCAGGTTACTTGCTTCATCAGGGTAGGTCTATGTGGCTTCTCCTCAGGGATGTCTCATAGGGAGTCAGGCTTATCAGTTGAGTCTCTCCGGCACCGAGTAGAAAGTCCCCAAGTAAATGACTGGAAAGGCACAATGTCTCCTGCCTCCAAGAAGGAATTGCCACAATTCCCAGAAATTCTCAGGAGAAGGCCATGCCCATTCAGATGTCTCATTAGCTATCTCCAGACTGACAGACTAGACTTCACTACCATACTCTTAATCCTCAAATTGACACCAGATTAGGTGACTGCTACAGTACGTTTGGGTTTTCCTTTTTTGGAGGGTAGGTAAAATAATAATATGCTGTTAGCTGTCACTGAGTTGACTCTGACTCAGGGTGACATGCACAGAAAACAAAGCATAATCTGGTCTTATGTTTGGACGCACTGTTATAGCTGTTATTTCTCTTATTTTTGATGACTCTCTTACTAACTATAATGTCCTTTCATAGTGACTGGTCTTTCTGGATGGTGTGTCTAAAGTAATTGTGGCACTCACCCCATCTGGTGACAATTTTAGGACTAAGAGTGTAGGGATGGCGTCTAGCCTGTCAACCTGGAGATAGCCAATGAGACCTCTGTGTGGGCATGGCTTTCTCCTGAGAATTCTGGAAAATCTGGCCGTAGTTCCCCCTGGGAGATGAGAGATTCACTCCTCAGTCCCTTGGAGATGCCCTACTGACAAGACACAGGCTGACTCCCTGTGAAACATCCTGGAGGAAAAGCCACATTGACTTACCCTGTTAGAACCAAACCTCTGAAGCTGGAAAAGTCAAGTAGAGACTCCCACTGGTGCTGAGATGCTTTAGAAGCGACAGAAAGTCCCCTCCCAATGTTGGGATGCTTCTACTACCCATGGATACACAAGATTCTGCACCCACTGGCCTATAATTGTCCTGGTGTCATTGTGTGTCGGGCAGGGTTCTCTTAGAGAAAGAAAACCAGGACACAAGTAATTTGCTTTATATATTTATATAGAGAGAAGGGTATATAAGATAATAAAGAAACAGTTAACTATCTATAAAGCAGTATAAATTGCTCGGTGCAACTCACTTGTATGAGATAGCTAGAAGACTAGCAGTCCTTCAAGTCTTGAGGGCCGCTAAGTAGTCTTCTGTAGAGCAATTCAGGCTATCTGGTCACAGGCAGCAAACAGCAGAGCAGGTCACCAACAGTCAGCCAGATGACAGAGTTCAACAGTCCCCAGCTCAAGAGATGTATATCCCAGGAGCGTGGCGAAGCAGGGCTTGAAGGAATCTCAACTCACGGCTACACAGTCCACGATTAGGTGTCCCACGGGTAGTGTTGCTTGGAGGTCGAGGCATAGGACGAATAGGCAGCTGTCTGGTCCGAAGATCCGAAAGCAAGAGAGCAAGGGCGGAGCTTGCCAAGCTTTTTCTATTTCCACCCTTCAATTGATCGCATGTGTTCATTGGCCATGTTGTCACAACAGATCTACCTATCGTCTTTGGCCATGTTGACACCACAAGCTTACCTATAGCACATTGCATGTGCTTCATGAGTCTGAAGAGGACTTATAGTTTAGTACCAGACATATAGGCTGATATCAGACATCACCCTGGACTGAACAGGGCTAGGATGCTTTCTCAATGTTCAATTGCTCTTGTATATAAACCTCTTTCTTATATACACATGCGTGTCTGTGGATTTGTTTCTCTAGTCTTCCTGGACTAGCACAGTAAGTAAGGTTAAGTTTGAAAAAAACAAGGCTTAGGTTGGCGGTACCTTCGCCATTAAAGTCCAGCTTTCCTTTTTAGAACATTACAGAGAACTCTGTATCAGATTTCCCAATAGAATACATTGACTGATTTCTTGACTTCTGCTTGTATAAATGTTGAATGTTGATTCAAGTATAATGAAATCATTGACTTCAACTTCTCCCTTATTTATCATACTGTTTTTATGGATTCGGTTGTGAGGTCTTCATTTTTTTTTTCAGGTTCAGAAGTCATTTCTGCCAAAAGCTATAGTCTTTGACCTTTACCTGTGTACATTTTTCCATTTCATCATCTACATGCAAAAACTGAACAATGGCAAAAGGGAGGCAGAAGAAAAAGTGATGCATTTGAACTGTGATGTTGGTGAAGGATAGACTATCAGAAGAGGGAAAACACTGATTTTAGGAGAAAAAAAACCACAAAAACACATCCAGAATGTTCTTTAGATGTTAGAAAGATGACATCTCAGTTTTCTTACCAAGAATAGACGGCCTTCCTACTCCCACCAGGGCAGTGATGCACCCCCCTCCAAAAAAAATAGATCATCAGGAAAGTCAGTATGGTTGGCAAAGCAGAGGCTGGGCAAAATGAGGAAAATATTCTATGAGGTGGATTCTTAAAATAGCCAAACCTATGTGTGAAAACATACCAAAAACCATGAAAATGGTGGAGGACTGAATTTTATTTCGCTGTCTTTTGGACTTCAAGGCAACCAAAAGCATCTCCTTTGGGTCAAAATGTCCAAGTCGCAACTCTGGAGCTGGGGCCAGGGAGGGTTCCCCAATTTTGTTTTGTTTCATAATCACTGTCCTGTCTTCAGAGTATAATGTTGGGCTAACCTCTGGTATGTTTTAATTGCTCCTCCAAACATGGAACTTCCACTGTACAAGTGAACTGTGGTGAGGATAGTGCAGGTCCCATTGGTTTCAGCATCATGCTCTACTGGAAGCTGACTTTCTGTCCTGTCAGTGATGGCTAAGTGGAAAGGAAAGTGCCCAAACTCTTAGTTACAATTACCTAGAAGTTAGCCTTTGCAAAGTCATAGGTGAAGAACTTGAGTAAGACTAGTGATCTGCCTCATGCAAAGATGTGATAGCTATTATGTGGGGTCTTCATGAATAAGGGACTCAGGGTTTCCACCATCACCCACCTAGAATAGTGTTTCTCTCATTACGATCTGGGAGAATGTGAGGTCCAAAGTGGGCTGTCATTCAAATGCGTGATGCTTACGGAAATTTAATATATGAGAGGACCTCAAAAAGTTCATGGGAAAATGGAATTAAAAGAAAAGGGAGAATTCTCATGACCTTTTTTTAAAGTCCCCTCATACTTTCCTGAATGTTTCCCTATTTGCTATGATCTTAGAGAAATCCCCATAGACTTGAAGTAGCTGAGGTCTTCCATAATTTTCACAGATTATCTTTGTGACGCTGGGGAAGGATACCAAGGGCAGATACACAGAGCTTCCCCTACTGGCATCCAAGAAGGGGAACTCCAATAATCTACACGTGATCCTACCCAGAAGCCTTTCATTTTCAGAAACTGTACTATTCTACGTAATCATTTCAAATTTGTTCTTATTTAAAGCTACTTCTCTAGTAGTAATCTTTATATGTTCACTCATGCAAATATTTCTACTAATTCCTTTGAACATGATCACACTAAGAGATTTACGATCCCATCTGAGACTTCCAACATCCTGATCACATTGTTGTTGTTGCTGTTGTTGCTGCTGCTGATGTTGTTACATCGTGCCATGGATTCAGCTCTGCCCCATAGTGACCTGACTCACCACAGAACCAAACATGGCACAGTCCTGCACCATTCTCACAATTGTCCCCGTGCCTGACTCCATTGGTGCAGCAACGGTGTCCGTCCAAAGAGCTAAGGGTCTTTCTCTTTTCCCTGCTCCTACACTTTACCAAATGTGATGTGTTAGTCTGTCCTGAAATTGTACAAAGTATGTAAGATAAGGTCTTGCCCTCCTTTCGAGAACTCTGGCCTCCTTCCAGAGTTGGGTTCCTAAAAAGATGCAGATCGGTTTGTACTTTTAGCAGCCCCTGGTACTTTTCATATTCTTCTCCTGTACCACCAGGCATCAGTACCAGCATCAGGTCTACTGTCTTCCTTATTCAATGTCCAGTTTTCACAGGCTTAGGGTGCAATTAACGGCAAATACCATGGCTGGGGTCAGTCGCACCTTAGTCTTCAAAGTAACATCCTTGCTTTTCAGTACTCTAAAGAGGTCTTGTATAGCAGTTTTATCTAATTCAGTAGACCTTTTGATTTCGCGACTGCTGCTTCTCTGAGCATTGGTTGTGAATTCAAGTAAGACAAAATCCTTGTCAACTTCAACCTTTTCTCCGTTTATGATCTTATTTATTGGTTCAATTGTGAGGATTGGGCCTCCTTACAATGAGTTGTAATCTGGCTGAGCCCTGCTGGCATAATGGTTGTGTGCAGGACTGCGGCCCACAGGGTTGATGGTTCAAATCCAGCAGCAGCTCTCCAGGAGCAAGGCTGGGCTTCCTACTCCCACCAGGGCAGTGATGCAAAACAAAAACAAAACAATGAGTTGTAATCCATACTGAAGGCTACAATCCTGGAACTTCATCAGCAAGTGATTCAATTCTTCTTCACTTTGAGCACACAGGCTGTAAATCTTTCTCCAATCTCGATGCTGCATCCTTCTTCATTTAAACCAACTTCTCTGATGACTTGCTAAGCATATAAATTGAACACGCACAGTGAGAAAATGCAATCCTATTATACACATCTCCTGATTTTAAACCATGGAGTTTTCCTTTGTTCGGTTCACACAACTGCCTCTTGATCCGTGTACAAGTTTCAAATGAGCACAATGAGTGTGCTGGAATTTCCATCATTTTCAAAGTTATCCGTAGTTTGTTATGGACCACACAGTTGAATGCCTTTGCATAATCAATGAATCACAAGTAGCCATCTTTCTGGTATTCTCTGCTCTGAGCCAACATTCATCTGACCTAAGCAATGCTATCCCTTGTCTTTTGAATCCAGTTTGACCTTCTCACAGCTTCCTATCAATAATATCTATTTCTATTCAGAGTCTATTTCTATTATCTTCCCCCTCCTTGATTAAGTGTCACATTTTTAAAATTCGTATGCTTAGCAATGTTTACTTTTGATGTTTGAAAAACATGTCGATGTTTGAAAAACATGTCGATGTTTTATTATAGACATGTTTGGGCTAGGTTTTTTTCCATTTGTTTGAAATGAACTTGAATGTCACTAAAGACTCTAAATCCACTTCAGTTAATTATCCACCTTTTACAGATGTTCAGAACAATATTTATATCTGAGAGTAAGGAATCTGGAGGGATTTTTGTTTCATTTCATAAAATAAAAATTTTATTTTATTTATTTTTCCTTAAAAAGTCTCCTTTTTTGGTCCCATTTCCCTCCCTTCTTCCCCTCTCCCCATTCCTACCTCCATCTCTGGCCTCCTCAGAGTCATCAAAGTCTTGTCTATTGGTGTATATACCATATATCTTCTTTGGTTTTCTTTATAACACTGGTGATATTAAATATGTACATTTGTAAGATTGACTGAGTTTGTTAAGTATAATGTTCTCCAGTTTTGTTCATGTCTTGTGGTATTTAAGAGGGCTATCATTGATTTTTATTGATGCATACATTTCATAGTATGAATGTACCAGACCTCATTCATCCATTCCTCTATAGTTGTAGTTTTGGGTTGTTTCCATGTTTTTGATATTGTGGAAATTTATGCAATAAACATGTGTATACATGTCTGTTCGTGTTGTACTCTTAATTTCTTTAGGCCTTTTAGGCAGTAGAGAGATTGGTGGCTCATAAGAGACTAGATTAAAACTTGCTTTAGGAAGTGCCCTACTGAGTTCCATGATGGTTGTACAATTTCATAGTCCCACCAGCAATGTGACAGCCTTTCCAGCATTTGTTATTTTTTATTTTATTGAATTCTGCCAAAAGTGTCTGTATGAGGTAATAGCTCACAGATATCTCATAGGTTTTATTGCTTTGATTTTGTTTGTTTGTTTTGGCAGCAGTTAAATTCCTGCTTTAAATTTTTTGTGGTTGATTTGGCAGCAGTTAAATTATTGAAACATCCTTTGTCTGAGCACTTCTTCCTTTCTTTAATGTGTCTCTGCAATCACCAAAACATTATCTTTATTGAGTCTAAACTTAATGCCTAACAATATGCATCTACTCTAGTTGTACTGGAATCCCTATATCTTTGAGCACTGAGTGATCTATTATCTATATGAAGTTTAAATTCCACTCGCTACTCTCTGGTAGGAATCATGAGGTCTTGCCTTGTGAATACACAGCTCAATCCAAGTCCAGGGCTCAAGGGAAACATCTGTGCAGACTTCAGGACCCCTTTGTGTGTACTCCTTCCTCTTGAGTACATTGACATAAATTCCTTGCAACTCATCACCCAAGAATTTTTATATTTGCCTTCATAATTTAACAAGTCTCTCATCCTCTCCCCAGCTCCATTTCTTTGGGCTACAGTGAGGAAAATGCTAACAGTCTGAATGCCAAGGCAAATGTGAGATTCACTTTGCATTTTTCTCTTTCCACAATAATCAATTTCTTTGCTGTTAACTTGCAGTTGTATGAAAGTAGTGGAGTTTAACCTATCAATTAGGTCACAGTTGATGATGCCTTCTTCGGGATGTGGTCTTTTAATGAGAGAGACCCTGATAGCTTCTCTCTTGCTTCTATTCACTCTTCTCCTTGCTTGGAATCTGCATCTGCCTCCAAACCTGGAGCCACTGGCCAATGGCCAGGTAGTCTGCCATCCTTAGGAGCTGTCAGTGCACTGCCATTTTTCTGTGGCTCTTGGATCTATGCAACTCTGCATCCATTGGCCTATGATCTCACAATTTCCCAATATACCTTTCTGCTCCCACTGGCAACTGTGTGAGTCTGAAAGAGGCTCTGACTAAGGGGCTTTCATTGGACTAAGGTGGATAGCTTTCATGAAATAAAATTCTTTCTAGTTATACAAGTTTATTGTTATACATATAAGAGTACCACTGGTTTTGTTTCTCTAGAAAACTCAGCCTAACTCAGAAGGTGAATCTGATCATATTCTTCTTCAAAGCCATAAGCAGATGTCTTCTCACACCTCTCATACCTCTCCAAGGTATCTTAAAACTTATTTATGTAAGATCTTAAAGGCTTGAAGTTAAACAAGCTATCATCTAGAAGAGAAACAATAAGCCCACATGGAAGAAGCACACCAGCCTGTGTGATCATGAGTGTCATATTGTTGAGAATGGGCACAGAGCAGCCCCCAAATGCCATCTACAGACAATAGAACATCCCCATACAGAGGGGTTGAAGGGAAAAGATGAGTCAACCAGGGTGCAGTAAAGCACCAATGGAACACACAATAGACCTCTGGTTCCTTGAAGCTTTCTCATCCCCCTACTATCATGGTACCAGTGCTGCCTTTCACTGTAGGCTAGACCAGAGCACATACACAGCTACAGATAAGAGATAAGCACTCACAAAACACAGAATCCAAGAACAGAAATGGGAATAGCAGTACAAGAAGGATAGGGGGAAGGAGGAACCAATCATAATGATTGACATATAACCACACCATCCCACTCCAAGGGGATGAACCACAGAAACCATGGGAAAAGGGAGACAGAGGTCAGGGTAAGTTATGAAAATAATAATTTATAATTTATCAAGGGTCACAAGGGTGGGGGGAGAAACTGATAGCAAAGGTTCAATAGAAAGTAAATGTCTAGAAAAGAATGCTGGCAACATATGTACAAAGATGCTCAATACAGTTGATGTATGGATTGTTATGAGAGTTGTAAGAGTACCTGATAAAATGATCTTTTAATTAAAATTATTTATGGATTATTTAAGATTTGCATATCTAGTTTGTCATATCAGTATATTCATGAATGGAAAATAAATGTACTATTGCAATCAATTAACTACCACCAGTAATGCTCTACTTTAAGAAAGAGTCCACACCGGCTATTGATTCATTAGTAAGACTCTTCCCAAGAAGCTCAAGTAGGTGATGCCCTTGAATCTGGGTCTCTTCTCAAGTCCTTTATGTAAATCATGGTCTAGGCAAAGGCTATTTCTCAATAGGAACTGTCTGAGAAGGACACATTTTCTTTGATAGTTTTAAAGAATGTAACTCAATCCATACAAGTGCTAACCCAAAGTTGGGCTGTTTGAAAGTGGGGGGAAATCCCAAACTATGAAAGAGTAAACTTAACACAATATAAACAAATCAACGTCAAAACGTTTAGTGAGCATAGCATTGCTATAATGGGTAAGATTTATTTATTATTTCAGTTGGGAAAGTGTGTTGGAACTGATACTATCCAGACATGTTAAATGCTGGAAAAATGTTATTAGTGACAAAACTTTTGTGAAGTAACTTTAAAAATCTCTCACTTGTGTCTCTGTTGAGCATATTGCTAAGAAAATGTCAAATCAATATAGACAGAATTCATATTTAGAAAACATTTTGACATGTGAGTAGGGTGGCCCCAGATAAAACACTTAATTTGAAGTAGAAATTTAAAGACTGCCAAATGCAAATCTGCCTCTTTAAAGAAAACATTCCTGTGGCATCTTTGCAATTGATTAAACAAAAGCAAAAATCTCACTGCCATTGAATTAATTCTTCCCCACAGTCACCCTATATGACAGGGTAGAACTGATGCTGTGGGTTTCAGAAACTATAACTCTTTATGGAAATAACGACCACCTCATCTTCCTCATCCTTTCTCCTGAAAATGAAAGAGACTAATTAAAATGTCCTCTGTTTTATAAGACATTTTCTACTTTCAGCACTATGCTTCCCCTGTAATTGAGGAATACTTTTACCATGAGCCAACATTTCCAAATGCAATTGAAAAACTCTTATCAAAGCAGAGGTAGTGCTGAGACAATTAACCATTGATCTGCTGGATACAACTTTGTTGGAATTCTTGTCTCTAAATTGTCCCTGTTGTGTTGACTTTCCTCCCACAGCCCATGCCAGTTCCATTGTACTACTGCTCAAAACTTAAAGTAGTTCCTGTGGTTGTTAAGCGCCTTCAAGTCCATTCAGATTCTTAGTGACTCTATGCACAACAGAACGAAACACTGCCCAGTCCTGCACCATCCTCCCAATGGTTCTTCTGTTTGAACCCATTGCTGCAGCCCCTGTGTCCATTTATCTTATTGAGAGCTTTTCTGCTTTCCCGCTATTTTACCAAACGTACTGTTCTTTGCAAGAAATTGGACCCTTCTGACAACATGTCAGAAGCACATGCGCTGAAGTCTCACCACCCTCGCTTCTAAAGAGTATTCTGATTATACCTCTTCCAAAAACGATTTGTGTGTTCTTTTGGAAGTCCATGGTACTTTCAATATTCCTCACCAGTACCATGATTCAAATGTAGTGATTCTTCTTCATTCTTCTTTTATTCAATGTCCAACTTTCATAGGCATCTGAGGTGACTAAAAATAACATGGCTTGGGTCAGGTGCACTTTAGTCCTCAAATAAACATCTTTGCCTTCCAACATTTTAAAGCGTTCTTGTGCAGCAGATTTATATGCTGCAATGCATCATTTGATTTCTTAATTGCGACTTCCATGAATAATGATTATGGATTGAAGGAGGATAGTCTTTGCCTTGCATCTTTTCTCCATTTATCATGATGTGAAGTATGGGTTCAGTTTTGAGGATTTTGCTTTTCTTTACATTAACTAGGACAGTTGTTGCTATGAGATAATAGTAAGTCTATTCTAACTCATAGCAACCCCGTGTGTCATGCTGAAACTGCTCCAAAGGGTTTTCTTGCCTATAATCTTCATAGGGACAGGTCACCAGTTCTTTTCCTGGGGAGCTGCCAAGTAGGTTGGAACTGACAAGCTTTTAATTAGTAAACACATGTTTACCTGCTGTGCCATGAGGGCTCAAAACTTAAATGAGTCAGAAATGCAATTGGAACTCACTCTAAAGTCTAAAGTCCATAGCTCTCTATGACTTGTTCCCTAACTACCTCTTCCAGCACACTCTCCTGAACATTCATAAAGCCAGTACCTCTGGGATCTTCCATTCCTCTAATACACCTGGAAGCCTTCTCCTCTTCCACGATCACACTGGCAGGCAAAGGGACTTTGATGGCTTTGTCCAAATTCCACCCCTTAAATTGTGCTTCTACCTTAGCTTGGATCTCACTCCGCCTTACGTTGTGTCAAATGTGTATGTGTTTACCAGAAGGCGAACCTCTGCAGGGAAAAATCCATCTTGGTATCCCCCGGGGTAGCATACACAGCGCCTTTGGGTATCTTCAGGAAATGTTTGCTGAAATGTTGAGTTGTTGAATTGTCCAGCCTGAGGCTCTGGAGCAGAAGAACGGGCATAGTGCTCAACAGTTTCAGCGTGTGATCCCTTTAGACCCTTACAGGTGGTCAACCCCTGACAAGTTGCTGGGCAGAAGAGGTGGTTTCAATGGCATATGTAAAGGAAGGTGCAATGTCGATTCACCTCCTTGAGTGTCTTCCTCTTTTTGGTCACCCCTCTACTTTACCAAGCATGAAGGTCTTCTCCAGGTACTGGTTCCTCCTGGAAATATGTCCAAAGTAGATAAGATTAAGTCTTATGTCAGTTAAAACTAATATAGGCTTACGGGTGAAAACAAAAGAATAAAATCAAATTGCAATGGCGTTGATGCCAATCTATGGTAACTCCTTGTGCGGCTGAGTAGAAATTTCATTGTGGTTGTTGGGTGCCATCCAGCTGAGTCCAAACCAGAATGGTACAATGCACAACAGAAGCAGGCACGGCTCGCTCCTGTACCAACCGCACAATTACTCCTGTGTGTGAGCCCAGTGGGCAGCCGTAGTGTCTTGCTCTTTTTTGTTGCCCCTCTCCCAGGCATGCTGTCCTTCTCCAAGAACTGGTCCTTCTAAACAGCATGGCCAAAATATATATGATAAGAATAGTACATAACATTTTCAATGGTGGATTATTTGGAAGAAAGTTACAAGACTTTCTTCTGAAACATTTTCTGGATGAACTCAAGCCACCAACCTTTCAGTCAGCAGCCCAAAATATTAACCATTGTCAACACTCAGTGATGCCCAGGTAATATTATAAAAGTCTATTGTAAATGTTTACAATGTATCTATAGTATTCAATATGATAACAGATAGATAATAATCTTTTTCTTGGGAATCAGACTCTCAAGACATTCTGGCACTTTACAGATACTCAAACTAGAACTGATATGGTTCTCACATTTGCAAATAAAATTTCCTTTGCTTTATGAAAGAAGAGCATGTCAAAAGGTTCTTGTACTGGCCCCCAGCAAGAGATGATGTTGGATTAGATTAGGGGATGGGGGAAGGTGAGAAGGAAGTAAACATGTTTTAGATGTTGTTGTGTTGTAAGTGCTGTTTAATTGGTTCCAACTCCTCGTTCCTCCATGTACAATAGAATAGAACATTCTGTACAATCTTTACAATCATTGTTAGTCTTGAGCCCACTGCTGCAGCCACTTTATCTCAGGGAGATCTTCCTCTTTCACACGGCTCCTGAAAATAAGCAAAGATAAATCTCTCTGTGCTCTCTTCTGAGGAACATTCTGGATCTATTACCTTCAGATGCAAATTAGTCTATCCTTTGGGAAGAGCATGATACATTCAGTATTTTTTCACCCACACCATCATCGAGAGGCCTTGATTATTTGTTCTCTTTTACTCATTGACAACTTTCACACCCCTATGAGGTGATTGAAAATGCCATGGCTTGCAGTGTTGTGTGCACTCTCATCCTCAAAGTGACATTTTCAATGTTTAACAATTTAAAGATATCATGCCACAGACTTTCCATTACAATGTGTGCTTTGATTTCAGAGACATAACCCTAATGAATTGTAAGGAATTTGAGAAAGAGGTAAACTAAGGATGACTCCTATTTAGAGGGCCAAATAAATACCTGGTAGAATACTTCTCATCCTGAAAACACAAAAAACTAAACTCACCGCTATGCTAACTCAAAGTGACTGCATAGGACAGGGTAGAACTGTCCCCTCTGGGGGAGGGGGATTGTTTCTGAGATGGCAATGCTTTGTAGAAGTAGAAAGTCTCAACTTGCAAAGGACTCTAAAACTCCAAACTCACTTCCCTCCTATTAATTCTGACTTGTAGCAACTCGGGAGTATAAAGTAGAACCGCCCCTGTGGGATACCAAGACTAAATCCTAATGGAAGTGTTTCTACATCTACATAGCCTCATCTTCCTCTCCTGGGGTAGCTGGTGCTTTCAAACTGTTAACCACCCTGAGGTTATCCATGAGGGCTCCTTTTGCAAAGGACAGTCTTCATAATAGTTGATGTAGCTATTAGCCACCATGGGATTCTACACAGTAATGCATACGGTTAAGAAACCCATTTAAGAAAAAAACAAAAAGTAGCAAATTTTACCATGTCAAGTATCTTTTCTTGTGTCTATTTGCTATTTATGATGTCATGGTACAAACGATTTAGCATCTAAGTACTAACTGTCCACTCAGAGTTACCTTGGGAAATGAGGCTAACAATCTGCTTCCAAAACATCACAGCCTTGAGAATTCTATGGATCAGTCATATTCTGCCCACAGAATCAATTCAACAATAACTGAAAGTACCCAGTTGGTATCTCCTGACATCATGCCTAAAGTAGGAAAGATAAAGTCTGGCCATCGTTGCCTCTAAGGAATACACTGATTGTACCTTTCATGACAGAGTTGCTTGTCCTTTTAGCAGTCCATGACACTGTTAATATTCTTTGACAGCATCACACTTCAAACACACCCATTCTTCTTCTGTCTTCCATATTCAAATCCAATTCCACATGCATAAGAGGAAATTGAAAATACCATGGCTTAGGTCAGGCACACCTTATTCCAAGAGAAAAGTTTCCACAAGGCAATAAAGCACTGAAAACACTTACCCTTTAATGGAGAGGAATTTGGAAGATGGCTATCTGGGTAACTGACTGAAGTATATGCATATGTTCACCCATTCCAAAGCAAGGGGACCCAACAGAAGCTCAAAACCATAAAACAATATCATGGTCTCACATACAAATAAAATTTTGCCAAAAATGATGCAACAATGGTTGCTGCAGTACACTGACAGGAACATGCAAGAACTTTAAGTGGGATTCAGAAGAGGACATGGAACAAGAAATATCCTTGCTGGTGTCAAATAGATGTCAACTAACAACAGCTTCTCTGTGAAGGAAGAGGGGATTGTCCCTGAAAAGGGACTGGTCACACACCCTTCAAAGAATCATTATGAGTCAGTATTGACTTGATGGCAGTGCATTTTCTTTTTGCTTTACAAAAGCAAAGTCTAGGATACACAGCATTGATCAAATCTATGTGTTGTCTATTTTCCAACCTTAAAAAGATAATTTAAATATTACCAAAATAGTTTAGATAGAACTATTTACTTATTAAAATCTACACTTGTGCTTATCTGTGTGTTTTAAAGGTGCTAACTATATTAATAAGGTTCAAAAGAATCTCATTCAGGCGGAAAGTAGACGGGTTAGAGAGGGAAGGCTGAATGGTGAGGAAAGCACCCAGAAATTGTCTCTCAATCCTGATAACTTGCAGTGATTGTGAAGAAATGACTGAACATTGTGGCTTCCAATTCAGGTATTCCCAATTCCCCAAAATTAAAGCTTCTTCATTGCATAATAACCCCATTGGACTAGAATTGATTAGGTATCAATAAGTTGGCTTTAACGCATAGTGACCATATGTACAACAGAATGAAACACTGATCAGCCATGTGCTATCCCAATAACCAATATTACTTTTTAGATCATCATTGAAGTCACTAAGTCAATTCATCTGTTTGAGAGCCATCCTCCTTTTCATTGACCTTTTACATTAACAGGCATGATATCTTTCTCTAAGGACTGATCCCTTTTGATAGATGGGTCAATGTAAGTGAGATGAAGTTTTATCATCCTTGCTTCCAATGAGACCCCAGATTATACTTCTTTCAAGACATATTTTACTCTTTTAAAAATTCATTGTATATTCTGTATTCTTCACTACTTCATTTTCACCCAGGATCAATGCTATCTTTTTCCCTCTGGCTTCCTTATTCGTTGTTTAGGTCCTACATGCATCCGAGGTGATTGAAATACTAAGGCTAGTGTGTTAGTCTGGTTGACTAGAGAAACAAATTCATAGACACTCATATACATATAAAAAGTGTTTTATATAAAAGATCAATTGTATATTGAGGAAACATCCATGCCCCACTAGATCAAGTGCAATATTAGCCCAGTTGTCCAATATCTTTAACACCAAAAAAAATTGTTTGCTGTAGATTTAACCGATTCAATAAACATCATTTGATGTCTTGACTGATGTTTCCAGGGACATTGAGTTGAGTATTCTCTGCTGTCAGCAGCAAGGTTGTGTCATCTACGTAGCACATGTGGTTAATAAGTCTTCCTTCAACCCTGATGCAATAATCTTCATATAGCCCAGCTTTGTCGATTATTTATTCAACATTTAATGGAATAGGTATTTTATCCAAAGAATCTTTCCAAATTGCAACTGAAAATTTTTTTCCCTTCAACTCTTTCAGCTTGAATAATGCTGAGTATGTTCATATCCATTTTGGTACTATGAGCCCAGATCTTCATGCTTTCCTTTCTTTATTACAATACTTTGTCTTCTTGAACCCTCTTTTAATCTCATGTTTTTCTCTATCATCATGTCTCTCATTCACTTTAGCTGCTTTATGCTCACAATCTCTTCTGTCATTCATTTTGGTCTTTATTTTCTTTCCTGTCTTTTTAATGACTTCCCCCTTCATGTATGATGCCTTGATCTCACTCCTCAAGTGCTCTGGTTTGATCACTGCTGTTCAGTGTGTCAAATCTGTTCTTGAGTGGGACTCTAACTTTAGGTGGATTAGACTGAAGGTTGTACTTTGGCTCTCATCAATGCTCTTCAGCTTCCTGGCTACATCTGAACTGAGAAAAAAGTAAACATGACTTACTGCCCAGAATTAGATCATTGTTTTTGCTAATTGGTGATTATAAGTTAAAGAAATAAAAAAAATTGAATTCTGATTTTTCTAACCAATAATTTATATTCCATTATAATGATTAAGCAGGGCCATGTTTGTGAAATTGTGTGTTCTCCAGCAGTCACTATGCATATGTACTATCATTCTTTATATCGAATGCAATTACATAGGACTTTATCTTTTTCAAGGAGCTGTGGGGCTGCTATTGGTTAGCATTGACTTGATGACGGTGAGTATGGTTTGGTAGTATTGTGTAACTTACTTAGCTCTGTTCTCAACAGCTCGATATATCTAGGGTGGATCTTATTAAATTAATATTCTTAAAGGGGAAACACATCATATTAAATTAAACCACCTACCCCAAGTCATTCGACCATAGGAAACAAAAACCAAACCAAACTCACTGAGTTCTAGTTGACGTTGACTCATAGCATCCTATAGGATAGGATAGAACTGCCCCCTTGAGTTTCTGAGACCATAACTCGTTACAGCAGTGGTTCTCAACCTTCCTAATGCTGTGACACTTCAATGCAGTTCCTCATGTTGTCGTGACCCCCAAACCATAAAATTACTTTGATCTATACTTCATAACTATAATTTTACTACTGCTATGAATCATAATGCAAATATCTGTTATGCAGGATGTAGTTTCATTGTTAAATTGAACATAATTAAAGTACAGTGATTATTCACAAAATATATAACTATATATTGTGAAATATTTATTTCTAATTACAAATAAATGAAATTTTGCTTGAAGCATGATATAACACGAGTAACAGTCTGTCAGAAACTCAGTATATGTGGTCATATCTGCATGTGAGTGGACCCACCTAGAGACAGAGGAGCAGAAATAATGTGTTTTTCAATGGTCTTGGGTGACCCCTGTGAAAGGGTCATTCGACCCGCAACGGGGCTGTGATCCACAGGTTGAGAACTGGACCTGCTGATGGTTTTCCAACTGCTGAGTTTTCACTTAGCAGCCTTTGGTAGTAACATAATCTGTTGTCAGTTTGAGACTTAGAGTTAAGGGGTGGATTTTAGCCTGAGTTCACACCTTGATGACCTCATTTGAAGGCGCTAAGGAGATACATAGTTCACTGAAGGCAGGACACACACACACACACACACACACTCACACTCCCTGTGAGACATTGCTGACCCTGAGCCTGATGCAGCCGGAATCCTGGGAGCTGGACGAGCCACATAAATTCCCCTGCCAGCACTGAGAGGCTTCTACCATCCGTAGATCCAAAAGACTTTCCACTCACAGGCGTGTGATCTTCCTGCACTCCGCATCATCACATGCGTTGCATTAGTCTGGAGAGGATTTACAGATTGGTATTGATCATATGGCCTAATGGACTTGACCTAGACTAGTCAGGGATATTTTCTCAATATTCAGTTGCTTTTGTATATAAAACTCTTTCCTATGCCCATATGAGTGCCTACGAATTTGTTTCTCTAGTCTACCCAGACCAACACACAGCCCTACTTGTAACCTCCGGGGCTCCTTCAACATAGAAGACTCTTGTTAATATTGCCTGTAGAATTTCATTCTCCACAACCAATCTCTATTTCCAGATCAAGTGGTTGATGTTTGTGATTGTGGGGGCCATTTGGTACATATTTTAAATTTGTATTCACCTGGCACCTTTCTGCTTATTTTGGAGAGTAGAACATATGTTGTTAAGGATTTTTTTTTAGCTACAACACAAAGTTGACCATTTTGGAAATTGGACTTAGAATGGAAACTTTGGGTGCAGAGAATTTATTTACTCTTGGCAAGCTAAAAGCTTCCTGTTATTTGGCCTTTTTTTTTTTTTTTTTAGAGAAGCTTCTTTTTTTCTTAAGGGAAAGTATGCTAAATGCTCATAAAACATTTTGGACATTAGATAACTATGAAATAAACCAATTTTTAATGATTGAAGTGTAAATGAATCAAAAACATATGGATAACATTTCCTTTAAAACACACATGGGTTTAAGAACAAAATAGAATTGCTTGGGGCCAAATACATCTGGAATTTAATTGAACCCCAAACATTGGGAAAGTAGTATGACCTTCAGCAGACTGTTACAATAGCTTAATGTAGAAGTCCTTTTTGCACGCACCTAGCAGAACCTTGGTAGACAGTCAAGGGCGAGCTGCTCTCAAGAGGAGGGCAGACACAGTGAATTGATGACCATTGTCCCCAAATATTCTTCAGTCTGACCCTTGACAGTACCTGAAAGTCACCATTTTACTTACATTTTTTTTCAATTAAGATAGCCATAACCTAGAGAAGATAGGCTTATGTTTAATTTTGAATAATATTGGAAAGGAATGATTGCAGGAAATAATTTTTAAATACCCTTTATATAAATACATCATTTCATACACAAAAATGCTGGAATATTGCTTTTGTGTTTTATAATATATGTCCATTTACTTTATCCTATTTATTTTTGGAGACTAAAAATACGAGAGGAAATTTCCCCAGGTCATGTAGTGGCTGTTGTTATTATTAAGTGGCATCGAGTTAGTTCCAATCCATGGAGACCCTCTACACAAGAGAACAAAACCCTAACCCCATGCTGTTCCATTGTCACAATGGTTTCCTTTGTTGCAACCACTGTGCCTTTCCATCTCATTGAGGGATTTTCTCTTTTTCACTTGACTTCAGAGACTGAGGCTGGACAAAACCAAAAATTTCTGTGCCTAGCCTTTCTTTTCAGTAAATCCTCTAATATAGAAGAATTCCTATGCTCTCACCAATCTCTTAGTTTTACTTTTCTAATTCTTAAGTGGCACTGTGGAAAACATTGTCTAGAGAGCTAGAGAAATAAAATATAAAAAATATAAATCGGCCAAGATTACAGTAGGGCAGATGAACTGGGTAGAATATGTGATAAAAGATAACATATGCTGAGCAACCAATTTGCAAGGTATATTATTATCATGAAGATTCACAGTCACTCTTTTTTGACCCGGTAGTGAGGTATAATAAAGCAAAGCTCAAACCACTTAATTCCCACCCACCCCCTCAGCTAATAGAGAATAATATCAAAATTTATCAAGGTCGACCAGAGTTTGAAACAGGTGACTATTCACACTTATCTGCTCATTAACCCTACCTATGAAGATATTTAATATATTTCAAATATTGGTGTAAGTTAACTCTACCAATGAAATATATTTAATATATTCCAAATGTTGGTGTAAGTTTTCTGGAGGAGGGAAATTGTGTTTCTATCCCTAGAACAATCATAATCCCTGGCCCTAAGGATTATTCAATTTTTTTGTTGAATAAATAAAAGTACGGAGCACTTCTACTGCACTGTATTACATCCACTTGTCATGAGAGGGACCCACTTTCACTTTCTTAAAACTATTTCTGATTTTCCTTCTATTTATAACTACCATAATGGTGACAATTATGTTTTATAATATGTGTTTACAAATTATAGCCAGTATCAATATATCTAATATTGAAATGGAAATTTAATTCACTGGTACTCCATCCCTCTCCTCTCAATACTATAACACACTTTAAGTCTTTGTCTTAGCGTACCAGTTACACATTGGGTTGCTAACTGCAAGGTCAGCAGTTCAAGACAACTGGCTGCTCTGAGAAACGAAAACAAGACTTTCTACTCCTTCAAAGATTTACAGTCTGATAATTCCTCTGGGAGAAAAACCTGCTCCATGGCAGTGAGCTTATGAGTCACTTTGGGATATAAAGCAATATCCCAATGTGTTTCCTAATTTTATCAGTTGTAGGTTGTATATCTTTATTTTCATCTTTGTAAAGTGAAATATTAGCGTCTTATTTTTTTCTCGCATCTCTTTCTCTTGCAAACCTATTTTTCTGTGTTTTTACATATTTGGAAATCTTTATGTTCTTTTTACATACTGTGATGGGTAGGTTTGTTATATCAACATGGCCACAGAAGATTGGTGGGTCTGCTGTGATGGCACAGCCAATGAACACACGGGATGAATTGAAGGGCAGAGCTAGGAAGGGCTCGGCGAGTCCCGCCCTTTCTCTTGCTTCCTGATCTTTGGTCCGGAGAGCTGCCTTGTTCATCCTGTGCCTCGACCTCCAAGCAACACTACCCGTGTGACACCTAATCGTGAACTGTGGAGCTGTGAGTTGAGGATCCTTCAAGCCCTCTTCGCCACGCTCCTGGGACATACATCTCTTGAGCTGGGGACTGTTGGACTCTGTCATCTGGCTGATTGTTGGTGACCTGCTCTGCTGTTTGCTGCCTGTGACCAGATAGCCTGAATTGCTCTACAGAGGACTACTCAGCGGCCCTCAAGACTTAAAGGACTGCCAGTCTTCTAGCTGTCTCACACAAGTGAGTTGCACCGAGCAATTTATACTGCTTTATAGATAGTTAACTGTTTCTTTCTTATCTTATATATCTTTCTCTATATAGAAATATATAAAAAGAATTACTAGTGTCCTGATTTTTATT
>PVJH01008226.1:0-39034 GCA_004026705.1 Nesogale talazaci
GCCTCTGCCAGCAATGAGATGCTTCTACCACCACGGGATGCTGTTGATGGGCACTGAGCCCTGGAAGTGAGGAGCCATGGGGAGACCCCTGTCGGTGTCAGGACTCTGTAGCCACTGGCCTGTGACTTCATGTTTCAGAGGGAGACTTTATGGACTGATTTTGGGCATATGGGTTAATATCGAACTTGTGACTTTGAGCTGGACTAGGCTGGGATGTTTTCTCAATGTCCTGTTCCTCTTGAATATAAACCCATTCCTTGTATCCATATGCGTGTCTCTGAAATTTGTTCCTCTAGTCTACCCAGACTAACACAGTAATAGAGAGGAATTACTGAAACCCAAATGAAGGTCAAGTATGACAATGGGACAGGAAGAAAGCAGGAGGAAATATAGGAAAGAACTGGAAGGCAAAGGGCACTTGCAGAGGTCTGAACACAGACATATACATATGTAAATATAAGCATATCTTATAAGGAAGGAATAAATCCAGATACATATATTTATATGTTTAGTACTAAGGTAGAAGCTGGACCATGGATCCCCACCCAGACACTCTCCCTCAAGTCAAGAGCACTTTGTTGTATTAATCTGGCATTTCAGGATGCTCAGTGGCCCAATGCAATCACTGAAGTCAAATAGGTTCATAAACAAATGTGGTGAAGAAAACTGATAGTGTCCAGCTACTAAAGAATATATGGAGTCTGGGGTCTCAAAGCCTAAAGATAAACAAACGACCATATAGCTGAGAAGTATCCAAACCTACAGGAAAGAAGTGGCCATGAGGTGTCAAAAGGACAAGGCCTCAGGCATCAAGTAGGAAAAAAAATGTATCTCTATATGCAATCTCTCATGAGATGATCACTGAGGGCGTGTGGGGATTTAGCAAGAGTGGTGAAGATAGCTGATGGTACCCAGTTATCAAAAGATACATCATCTGAGGACTTAAAAATTTGAGGATGAACAAATGGTTATATAGTCCAGGAACAACAAAGCCCACCATAGAAGATGCACACCAGCCTGTGTGACCATGACTTGTGGAAAGAACCAGATACTAGGCATCAAAGAGCAAAAACCATAGTATTGTGTGCCCATACTATTGTGTGCCCTCCTGACATGTAACTCTTATGGAATAAAAATCCTAGCATTTTTCCTGTGGGGTGGTTGGTGGTTCCAAACTCATGACTTTTCAGTTTTCAGCCCAGCATCTAATCACTGCATCACCAGGATTTCTTTCTGCATTCTTTTGGCATGGAAATTATGTTTCTGAATTGAATGGCTAGCCTATGTTTCATCTCCACTGTGATAATAATTTAAACACCAATGTCTCTTTAGCTTTAATTGTTCGATACCTCACTACTTTATGGTTGTAGTTTTGGAATGTGGCAATGAAAATATGTTTATTTTTCTTTCCATTATTAGCTATTCTTGTGGGTTGTTTGCATATTCATTCATAGACATTTAAAGAGCAGTCCATAAAATTATATGCATACAAATACTTGCAAAATCATGCTAGGGTTTTCAGTAGAATTAAATTATTTCCATAGGTTAATTAGGGGAGGACTGAATTCTATGTAATATGTAATCTTCTAGTACTTATAAATGTCCTAGCTTTCCATTTGGGTTAGGAATATTATTTAATTTCTCAATAATATTTTGTGATTTTCAGTAGTACTATTGAAGAGACTTTTTTCAGTTTATTTCTAGCTTTTGATTTTCTATTTTTCAATTAAATTAAAGGATTTTTTTAAAAAAGTACTGCAAATTCTATTTTATAATTTCATGTGGTCTGTTCCTCAAAGGACCTTTGCTCAGTGCATATTGATTTTGGATTCAGAAACTTTAAAAATAATTATAAATCCTGAAATATTTTTAATAATTTAGACTTGAAGGATGATTTTGAGTTACTCATGTCCTTGAATACAATGCTAGGCATTGTAGTTTAGAGAACCAAACTAGGACATACATGATTTTGCATGTATTAAAAGTTAGGTTTATTTTGTGAGAAAGTATATAACAGCTAATTAGTCAATAGAGCAGCACAGAGGGCTCAGTTCAACCCACTTTCATAGCACAGTTAATATTCTGATGGTCCTTCAACTCAAGCCAGCTGCTGGCCCAAAGCACACCACAGAATTTTACCTCAGGCAAGACAAACAGAGTTGCCTCACAGGCAGCAGAAGGCAGGGCGGGGCAGCAACAGTCCACAGCATGAGACCATAGCGAAACTGGTCTGACCGAGTCTCAAGCTCCAGTGATTCATGCACAGCCCAGTGGTGTGGCGAAGCGAGACTCCTTGGGGGTTCAAGCTCCAACAATGCATGGCAAGGTGACAAGATCTAAGGGTAGGCTCGGCCCAGAGGTAATGCAGCAAGCCACTGGTGAGGCATAGCTAGCCCAAGAAGCAGCCCACTGCTCTGATCATCAGGGAGAATAAGGTTGACCTCAGAAAGCATTTATCTCTCTCACCCTCCATTCAAGCTGTAACCAGATTAAACTCTGCTCCTGTGCTTCTATGGAAGCCTGGTGGGCACAAGGAACCTAACTCAGAACTCCAAACACATACACACACACACACACACACACACACACACCTGTACACAGTTTAGAGAGTCAAAAGTGTATAAGCAAAATCTCAGTTAAATCCTGCTTTGGATTAGTAGGGAAGTGACATTCCATAAGCCACTAAACCTATCTTCCTGGCCCTTTTCATAATACTGTGAAAATCTATGTCAATGTTTTTTTTTAATGTCCTCCAGAAAGTTACTTGTACAAAATAATCTGCTAAGGCATGAAAAATTCAGAAATAATTTTATGTTCTCAGAAGTAACATCTTTAGTGCTAAGATCTGACATTTTAATTGGAGTCTTTCTAAAATCTGCTTTGTCTAAATTGAATCTATATTGTGAGATACTTTTTTTTGTTTGTTTTTCTGTTTTTGTTTTGGGGGCATCAATGTACTCTGGTGGTGGGAGTAGGAGGCCCTGCCTTGCTGCTGGGTTAGAACCTCCAACCCAGTGGGCCACAGTCCCATGTACAACCACTACGCCACTGGGGTTCAGCCCTGTTAAATGTTTTAAATTTGTGTTTGAAGGTTAAATGAAGAGAATTGCTTTAAATTATACTTTTTCTACTCTTTTCAATGAACGAGTATTTAATTGCATGGATCTATTGATTTTTTTCTACAAATCAATCTTATAGCACTACACTGTCTGTGATAGGATTATATATACCATTCCTTTAAGGAAATCCTAGCAATACAACTATTAATAACATTTATGCATCAATCAGAAAGCTAGTGATGAAGAACTAGAAAAACCTCTATCAGTGACAAATCAGAAAATTATCAAACATGCACTCAAGATGCATTGATAATTATTGGCAATGGCAATGCATAAGTTGGAAAAAATAAAAAGAGGAAGAAACCATAGTATAAAAACGTGGACTTGGTGATAGAAACAAAGGTGGAAATCCGATGACAGAATTTTCTGAAATCAAGGATTTGTTCAGAACAAATACCTTTTTCAACAGCAGAAACAGCATTCTATCCGATGATAGAATTTTATGAAACCAAGGATTTGTTCAGAATAGATACCTTTTTCAGTGTCCATGAACTTCTTCAGGTGGAATACACCAAAATCAAAATGGCTGCATCTGTGGGAAAAGAAGATGGAAAAGCTCTATATTAGCAACTGCAACCAGGCCAGGGTCTGACTGCACCGACCATAAATTTTCATATTTAAATTAAATCAAGTTCATTGGAAAAAATATGACCTGAATTTCAAGACAGATTTGACACTTTGAACACTAATGACAGAAGGCCTGAGGAGGAGTGGGAGGACATCAGGAACACCATCCACAGAAAGAGCAAAAGGTCATTAAAAAAAAAGATAGAAGAATAAAAGTGGAGGCTACTATTCTGAAACTTGCTCTGAAGCACGGAGTAGCTAAGGCATAGGAAAGAAATGATGAAGTCAAAGAACTTATTCGAAAATCCCAAATGAGGGTTCATGAAGACAAAGCCAAATATCATAAAGACATGTACAAAGACTTAGAGAACCAGAAAGGAAGTATATCCTCAGGGTATTGTAAGCTGTAAGAACTCAAGAAAAATTCGATCCTCCAGTTGAAAAATCAAAAGATTCTATTGGTAAAATTTCAACAATTCAGGAAGAACAAAGAAAGAAGGGAAGAATGAACATTGTCTTTGTACGAAAGAGAACCAATCAGCCTCCTACCATTACAGGAGGTAATATGAGCAAGCAATTATGAAACTGAAAGAAGAAATTTGAGGTTCACTGAAAGCATCAAACCCAAACAATGCTTCAGAAATTCATGGAGTGTGGCTTAAAATGGTCAAAAATTCGAAGAAGACTCACTCATCTATTCCCAAAAGTTGTAAAGACAATTTCTTGGATGACTGGCTGGAAGAGATCCATATTTTTGGCCATTTCAAAGAATGGTTACCCGATAGGATACTTAAACCACAGAACAATATCATTGATATCACAGGCAAATGCAATGTTGCTGAACATCATCCACAAGACTTGCAGCAGTACAATGCCAGATGCTGCCAGATCCTTAGATCACATTCTGAAAAGGATGTGGATCAAGGATATCATTGCTGATATCAGATGGATTTTGACGCCAAGTGGAGAATACCAGAAACACGCTCACTTGTGTTTTATTGACTGTGCCAAATCATTAGCCTACATAGATCAAAGCAACCTAAGGATAACCTTACGAAGAGTTCAGAATTCCAGAAGACTTCATTGCGCTTTTGCAGAACTTGTACATGGGTCAAAAGGCATTTGTGGGAATGAAACAAGGGAATAATACCTGGTTTCACATCAGGAAAGATATATTTCAGAACCTTGTTCACCATATTAATTCAATCTGTATGCTGAACAAACCATCAGAAAATCCAGATTATATGAAGACGAGTGTGGCATCAGGATTGGAGGAAGGTTTCTTAACAAACTGTACTATGAAAATGACAAACTTATTTGCTGAAAGTGAGGAGGACTTGAAGTACTTGATTAAATCAAAGAATGTATCCTTCAATATGGATTACAAATCCATGCATAAAAGACCAAAAATGCTCATTACTGAACCATTCCCTAAACTCATGATAAATGGAGAAAGCGTTGAAACTGTCAAATATTTCATCTTGTTTGGATCCATTACCCACACTCATGGAATCAACAGTCAAAACTAAAAAGAACAGTTGCATTTGGTAGATATTCTGCACGATACCTCTTCAGAATACTGAAAAGCAAGGTGCTACTGTGAGGACCAAGTTATACCTGACCCAAGTCATGTTATTTTCAATTTCCATATATACAACTGAAAGTTAGGCATTGGGCAAAGATGAATCGATGCATTCGAGTTGTGATGCAGCTGAAGAAAATTGAAAGTGCCACAGGCTACTAAAGGCACATATCAATCTGCCTTAGAAAAAGTAAGAGCAGAGTGCTCCGTAGAGGCAAGGAGAGTGAAACATTGTTTTAAATACTTTGCACTTGTGAGGAAAGACCATTCCCTGGGGACAGACTTCCTGTTGGGTAAAGTAGACTGGCAGTGAACAAGAGAAAGGCTCTTAAGTAGATGGGTTAACAGAAGGCTACACCAATGCCCTCTACCAAAGGAGGGATTGTGAGGATGGCGTAGGACAATGCTCTCTTTGTGTTCTTGGGACAAGGGTCACTGTGGGCTGGAACTGATGGGATTGTACCTGACAACAACAGCAAGAAGTGTGCAAATCTGTATGGTAGCACAGTCTCACCTTTTTCTTGCTAAACTGCTGGTGGGTTTGAACTATCAATGTTGTGGTCAGCAACCAAATTCTTAGCCAATAGTTCCAGCAAGGTTCTTTGTGAATCAAAAATAACAGCTATTAGTTATTATTTTAGGAGTTTATAGAATATTTTATATTGAACAGGACCA
Organism: Nesogale talazaci; assembly: GCA_004026705.1. Taxonomy (NCBI): domain Eukaryota; kingdom Metazoa; phylum Chordata; class Mammalia; order Afrosoricida; family Tenrecidae; genus Nesogale; species Nesogale talazaci. Next base: position 5,944 of record PVJH01008226.1, read on the forward strand.
ACAGGTAACAAGTTTCAACACCATGTTAGCAAAACTCTTTCACAGATTGGATATCTTAATTTCAAAGTTTGAAATATCATAAAGATAAAAATTGGCTATAAATATTACAAATTGGGGGGAAATCAATTATATTTCCCTTCTTTTCTTTTTTGAATGCCCTCACTGCATTGGGGTGCTTGATGAACAATGATGTGTGTGATGAAAAATGAAGGTTTTAATTAAGTTTCAGAGTTTCCAGTGTCTTTTATGGCATGTCCTTCTTTTGTTAGGAGAATATGGGGCAGTTTTCCACTATCAGCATTCTTCATCCATAGGACAATAGAGATTTATGAGACTTACTATTAAATATAAATTATATGATAAAGACAACCTGCCATTAAGCTTTCTATTTAACAACAAATCATTAGAATTTCAATGTGTGAGGTCACCAAGTGTGTGTTTTGTGTATCTTCCTAAAATTACTTTTAGCCTCCTATGACAACTGTGTAAAATTTGAGGTCAGAAATGGAACAATGGCTGAGTCCCGGTGGCGTAGTGGTTGTGAGCGGGACTGCGGCCCACTGGGATGGAAGTTCAATTCCAGCAGTGGGGCTGGGCCTCCTACTCCCACCACTGGAGAGCAGTGATGGCCTCCCCCCCCAAAAAAAGAAATGGAACAATATAGGATTATACACTTGGACACAAGACTATGTGACTCACAGTTTGAATTGTCTGTAAATCTCCCAAGATGGAATTTAAACAGGAACATGGCATGGCTAGATATGTATGTTTCATGACGTGTGTTTCCTATGTTACCATTACAGAATAGGTTGGAGTATTGTTTAAGGAGATAAAAATAATTAAGATTATATGTGATAGGAATCTTCAATGTACTAGCTATTTTTGACCACTATTGTTGTTTTTTAATTCCATGAAATTGGAGTCTTTTCTTGAGAACTATTCATTTTGGAAGATATTTCTAAAAGATAAGATTGTCAATTCAGTTCTTAAACAAAACAAAACAAAAAACAGGTAAGGGATATTTTAGATTTCACTTGTTTTGCACATAGGATTAAACATCGAAAAAAATGTCTGTAAACAAAGAAGACTATAAATCAGAGGAAATTTATCTGTGCTTTTTTATTTTTTAAGTGCTAGTTTTCCAGTAGTGTCCCAGGAGATGCATAAGCTGCAAAATAAATGCAATACTTTCATAGTATAACAGTTATTTATCCTTTGGGAGGTAGACAGCTGCATATTTACAGGCTGCACATTCATAGTCAGCAGTTTATCTCCCAGTACTACTAACTAGCCAGCATGTGCAGCAGACACCAGCATCTTTTGGTAAATACAAACTGTGACATTTGACTTAGGGTTCACAATGATTTATTGTAGTTTTTTGTGTGGGGGGATCACTGCCCTCTAGTGGTCTTGGGAGCTACCCAGCCTTGCTCCTGGAGAGTTGCTGCTGGATTTGAACCACCAAGCCCGTGGGCTGCAGTCCAACACTGATCTATTCTATAAATATCATACTTTTATTAGATATAATAAGACAAACCAAATTGGGAGTTAGAAGAGGGGAAAACAAGAAACGTTCAGTCATATATGGAAGGACTTTAAAACATCCATGGAAAAATTGCATTGTGTTTGCATTCCATTTTTTCCATGAAGTTTTTGAAGTTCCACTCATATATAGTAACATGAAACCAACTTTTATACTTCAAATTAGGATTGTAGAATCCTTACTTGCAGTTAAATGACAGTCCACAGATAAAGGTTTTTAAAATTTGAATTAGACACAAATATTGATTATGTATATTTTAATATCTCTGCCTTAGCACAATCAGATTTCCACTGGTAGCAGAGTAGGGAATGCCAGAATTGGGATGTCTAGGTGAGAGACTAGAAACAAATTTCCATAATATTGACAAATACATACTAATGCTTTGATGCTTACGTTTTTTTCTTCTCAAGAACTAAATTTCTGCTGCTTTACTGGTTTATCATATAGTTGACTACATAAATCTGAAAATAATTTGCACTCCTTAATACTATAAAACCTTTATAGATATAGTACTATAATTAGCTAGCCCAATGTGTATTTTGACCTATGTATCTGTGAGATGTCTTATGCTGGAATTATTTCCAGATGCAAAGTGCATTAATAAAACTTGCTAAATATTAATGAATTTTTGCTAAGGATTGAGTTATTTTAGATGTTCTGTAAAAGTGGATTCTGTCTAATTTGATGCCTTTATTAATTGAAACTTCTGGCAAAAAGGTTTAGTAGTATTCTGCAGGGTACAATCTTTGATCATAGACATGATTAAAACAAAGTATGTGGGTATAATCTTAGAAAATGAATGATAAATTAGGATAAAAGACAGAACCAGGATTGAAATAGACCTCAGCAAGCTAAAATAATTATTAAACACTAAAAAAGTTGAATTTCAGATGAAATTATATAAAGACTAGCATTCAGCATTAAAGAACTCTGATTAAGTTAGAATAAATTTGTTATAATACTGAAAAATCTTAGGAATTTCAGTCTACTGATCATTAGATCATTTAAATAATGTTTTATGTATATGATAATAACCCTAAAACCAAACCTACTGCCATCAGAAAGATTCCTTCTTATAAATGACCCAAGATTTCATTTCAGACTATAAATCTTTACAAGAACAAATGACCTATTTTTTTTCCCTGAAGAGAGGATGGTGGATTTGAACCACAAGCCTTGACGTTAACCCAGAGCATTGTAAGAGTTCCTTCTGTAATTGATACTCCTTGTAGAAGGCCTTATGCATGGTGACCAAACATTTGCCACTGAGTCAGATTCCTGCAGACTCAATGCAGAGTAGCACTTTTAATCTTCTATTGGGTTTTTAATGGATGAATTATCAGACAATATACTGCAAGGCTTTTCATCTATGGCATCTCTGAGAAGATTCAAGATTTTAATTTTTCCATTAGCAGTCAAGGACTTTCCTGGAATTCAGGGACTCCTTTTTTGATAGGAAGAATTAGGTAGGATGTTTTGAATGCTTACAGCATTCAAAAGGAGGAGAAAGAATCTGTGTTCTGGAATATTGATTCTCCTACATTCAGGATGTATGCTTCCACAATGCTGAAGTCCAATGCCTTTTTTTATCCACTCAAGATGCTCTAAAAATTACTAATATTTCTCTCAGTTAGTTTTCAAGATGGAATATAAATTTATGCCAACATAACTGTCTCAAAAGAAATCGAAGGACTTTGATTGAATTTGAAGGATTTTCAATGAGCAAACAAGAGTGATATACCTCAGAAGCCCAAGTTTAAATCAATGGTGAATTTCATAGCAAAACAAATTTTGTTTTACTAAAACAAGAATGCGTCACTAAATTAAAAAAAATATATCAAACTGTTTGACCCCTTGCCTGAAGTTACAGAAGATTTCTACATTCGGTGGGAGGTCGAAGTAAAACCATGTTGGTTTTGAATACAATTCGCATGTTTGAATCATGAATAAAATATCGTCTATGTGGACATCTATATCGTCTATTGTTAAGAGTCTTGAATTTGCTTGAGATGCCACTTTCAGAAATAGCTTGAAACTCCCACCTAATGACTAAGTGGGAATGTTCAAATAGAGTATGGAACTAGTAAGGAGATTTAAGCTTAAAATTAGTCAAAGGCCAAGATTTCATGAGGCAGAGGACAGATATCTCTCTACCCTCCAACTAACTTTACCTTATCCTGACAATATCAATCATTCCCAAGACACTCTACTTCTCTCTTTGATTTGGTAACCAATTGGATAGGTCACATAGACCCACAATTATGTGCACTTATTAGGCAAGTTAACTAGTTTCATTTCATGACCAGAAGCCATTTTGTCTGCAGGGCATCTTTCTAAACATGTAGACAGACATAGCTTTCTTTGGTCTTGGACCTCGAAGACATAGGCTTTCGGCCTTCTGTTTTGCTCAGTGTTAAAAACTCTTGTAACATGGATAAATATGCAAAAGCCACCCAACCCTGTAAGCTGGCCCCTTGTATAAAGGCACTGAGCTTTACTTTTCTTTAAGTTGGGAAACCTGTTACTCTCTCTCAACTCTCAGTGATTTGTCCTCTGTTGTCACCACTCCATGACCAAGAACATTGACGGGTGTGCTCTCCAGGTTCTTTCTCAATGACTGTGAGGGCACCCTTCGGAGAACATTCATTGCATACCTAGTGGAGTGGTAAAACTGACCAATTCTCACTTTGAATTTCATGATTGATAATATTTGCTCTGTATTTTAATCCTTTAACAATGCTATTGGTGTATTATAATAGTAATTCTAAAGTTAGCATTTATTCAAAATTGTTTTTCTAGCCTTCAAAACATATGTATAATGCATAATATTACTATAATTTGGGGGACAGGGAATCTAAAACTCAGAAATGCTCAATTGTGTAGCTCAGTCAATTTCTAGTGCACTAAGTAACCAAAGTGAAACACAAACACGGAGTACTTGGGATACATTTTAGTCTTTTAGAATATTCTATGTTAATGCCCTTTAAAGATATTCTTCATTATGGTAAATCATTTTGGGATACCTAAAATTACGATATTGCAGAATACTAAATTGGGAAGCATTCTGCAATTTTCTGTGATGCTATCACATCACATAAGTTATAAGTCAATATAATGTCTTCAAAATAAATATGTATGTCATCATAATATGAATCAGAAAAAAAGATATGCACCTTTATGAGGATCTCTAACTACAAATTTTACCTAGTAACAGAGGTTTAGGAAAGAAGAAATAAAAAACAGAAAACACAAAGAAGTGGAAAAAGCAATGGTAGTTTTAGGAGATTTATATGGCTTTGTTGAAATAAAGTATGCCTAAATTGATGAATGTGAGACTTATAATTTGTTCTATAAAATTTTACTTAAATCACAATGAAATTTAAATAACCTACATATGAACATAGAAGTATGTGAAAAAATGTGACAAACTATTTTAACTTGCATTGCCCCATCAAACAGTAGTAAAAGAAAACAGCAAAATTGTTATGCACTAGCCTTGTGATATAAATCTAAACACTCTCCCAAATTTTTACCTTGAAGTAACTGTCCAATGTTCAGCTAATTTCTAACACTTAAGAGAAGACATAATGTGCTGTTTGTAACAATACAACCATATCATATCTTGTGGGGTCAAGGTGAAAAATCTTACTCATAAGGCCTATAATTCTACTTACTCACCAAGTAAGAGCAGCTATAAGGAGCTTCCCCTAGCACAGATTCCACTTTTCAGAAAAAAGGGAAGAAAATTTAGTGTCCCCGTAACAACTTTAATATTTTTTACCATAGTCCACAGTTCACAGTATAGTATAAGGATCTGGTTTTTAAGTTGCTTAGACTCATTCCAGTACTATTTTGGGAAATACTACTCTAAAATTTCATTCTCCCTAAAGATTGGAGCCTGTCTGCTGTCTTTGACTTTTACCCCAAACTCTCACTACAAGGGAACTACACCTCCTCTGAGTTCAAACTGTGGCCAAGACTTCTTTCAAGACCACTTGTAAATATAACTATTTCAAGTCAAAGGATTAGACTACAACAAACATTGCAATTTCTAAACTTGATCTATAATTCTAAATGAATGTAAAAATGTATATTTACATCTTATATTTGCCTTGCCATAAACTAAACATGTATATACCTATAGAACCTGAACATTTCTTCATGTTTAAAATAAAATTCTAGATGAAAAAAGGAAAATTCAAAAACTCTTTTAAATTAAGGGTCTAAATTTAGATCAGCTCAGAAAGACAAAAACTCTCACTGGTTTATTTGGCCTTCAAAGTAAAGAAATTCTGTCAATATTTTTACCTACTGTTTTTTTCACTGAGGAAAAAATCCACTTTGAAACGGCAAACAAGAGTGGTATCTTAACATTTGGAGAAGGAAGATTATTTATTTTGCTCTGATTTAAAACTTTTACTGTCAATATATTGCAGGTTTAAATGTTTCATTTGTTATTGATTTTAAAATAGAACTATTGTAACTTGAACTAGTCTATCTTTCTAACTCAGAAAAAATTGGCAATTTTATTTCCATAAGACCTATCATGCATCAATTGGTAGCTAACTACATTGCATATATTTTAAAAGGTACTCTTCCACATTCATGAAAGGTAGGAATATTATCTCATATTAAATATGAGTAAATTGTTGAAGTATTTAATTTTGCCAACACCACATAGTTCTTAAATTGTAAAGACAATTTTAAAAATAAAGAATGTAAAATGTTTCACAAGATTAAATTTTTCCAACTCTTCACTGACTGAATTGAATGAAAGATTTCTTATTCTATGTGGTATAGATATGTAGATAATAGGCCATTAAGGAAGACCCATTGAAATAAGCATACAAAGACTTTTGATTGAGAATGTGCTCATTTAAAGAAAGTATGAGCTGTCTTTCTTTGTTTCTTTCAAATCACTTTATTAGGGCCTAATCCAGAATCATATTCATCAATCATATTGATCAGTGTTAATCACTAGCTAGTGTATAATCACTAGCACAAATTAGTTTCAAAATAGTTTTTCCTATACTTTTGTATCAGCTCCCCATTACCCACACCCACACTCACTTCCAGACCCCCAGGAACCATTATTGTACTGATACCCATGCCTTAATTATGGTTAGAGGGAAATTACTGGAAATTTATTCTGTGTTCAAATTCTGCAACTGTATTTTGGGCTTCCAGTAGCATCCACAGTCTTTTGCTCACTATAATCTCACAGTTCAAATCTGATACTATTTCCTCCTTATATTTGAATGATGCAAATGCCAATCCTTGGATGACCAATAGTGGTGTGCTTTTTCCAAGTGGACTTAGTTGGCACATCACTTAGATGGTGGCCTGTTTGAAAACAAGACTTTTAAATCGACGTTGTTACTCTTTCTCATAGCCAGTTACCACCTAATTTCTCACCACACATTGCTACAACAGTCATATCTTCCATGGCTCCTTGATGAGACTATGTTGAGGGGAGCCAATTTGTATGAAGTAATTGCTCTTTGAGAGAAGCAAGGATTCAGAGGCCTGATTCCATCAGTGAATCGTGTTTTGTGTGTGCTTCTGTTTCACCTTTCAGACATATTTGGTGTATATGGCACATATTCTTATGGATCACTCCCTTAGAGCATAATAACTTTCTGTTTTTAGTGTCAATGATTTAGTCTAGAGTAATAATTTGAAAGTGCTGTTGAGAAAGTATGATTGAACAAGTAGTCTAACTAAAAATAGCAAGACATGGATTATTGATATTTGCAGAATAAATCCTTATGTGACTGGGTGCTACGTACACAAACAATGGGAGTTGGTGATCAAACAAAAGTTATAATATTCACTGCCATAATCAGACTCATGAATGCCACAATAATACATAAGTTAGTACAGCAAGTAGGACATTGAAGTAGTGTTAGTCTACCTACCAATGGAACAGTACTCTTGAAATAGCTATCTTCTGTTTACTCCCTGCAGTAAAACTATGACAGACATTGCTTTTAAATTTGTTTATGCTTGTTCACTTGTTTATGCTGGGACACTTGGGGTTATCCTCTAGAAGTTGTATTGTTTTGCTGTTTTTAGTAATGAAATATTCCTTGATGAGCCTATAGGGACAGCAAAGAGAAAAAAGGTCACAGGATTGGGGGTGGACAGTTATAAGAAGTGTAGGGGAGATAAAGTGGAGATGATGTCAGGGAGTTGAGGAAGGAAATTTATGATTGGAAAATGATTATAGAAGCAAGAGTACAATTCTACTTGACATGATTGAACTATGGAATGCTATGACATATATTGACATATATATATATATGAGTATATAAGAGATGGGCATTTGACTCACACTAAATAATAGCTCCAAGTTAAAAATTAGTTATCACATCATGTCGCTGCTCTAATCTTGCCTTCAGAAAGGGAACCCAGAAAATAAAATGCTATAGCAAAATGTGGAGAAGAATTTAGAGGGCGTTCAGATTAAAAAAGCATCTGGGCTCTTAAAGAACTGTCTCCAAGGAAGCAGTCATCAGCTATGTCCACATGGAAGAAACCCACCATCACGAGTCACTGCAGGACTGAAATCCATATGATTCTAAGGTGAAGAAGGGATCTTCATTAGAACCTACATTGTGAGAACATCTGTCAATGGCTCCCCCTATGTTGCAGGCTGGTCCAGACCTGGTTGCCAAAATTTTATGTAATTTTGTTTTGTAATGTTTTGTTTGGTTATTGTTTATATATTTTAAGGATATATTTCAGAGGCATTGCATCATTGGAGGTCATACTCTTGAAGGTGTGCTACATGTTTTTCAATTTTTTCAGTATATGAAACCCAGGATTGATGGATTGCGGGGAGGATAGAGTTAACATTTGTTGTGCCAGCCTGGACAATAAACACGTGTGGGGCTAATTGAAAGGTGGAGAAATGAATGGCCTAATGAGCCTTCCCTTTCTAGATCTCAGGTGTCTTGCTTTGTGATGGTTGGACCAGGGTGCAGTTGCCTTAGCCAGTTCCCTGCTTTAGCTGGCAAGGTTCACTTCCTGCAAAACGTCCCAAAGGAGAAGCCACGTGGACCTACCCAAACGCAGCCCTGGTTCTGGCGCTGCCATGTGGAGACCTCTGCCAGCGCTGAGATGCTTGCACATCCACTCAGCTTTCCTCCTGCAGTCAGCGCTGTTGCATGTGCTTTGCAAGATGGGGGAGGACTTTGTGAATTGGTGTCAGACATATGGGTTAATGTTGGACTTGGGGGCTTTGGCAGCACTAAGTTGGGATGTTCTCCTGGTGTGCACTTACACTTTTTATAAAACTTTAGCTTATAAATGATTTTCTATGGATTTCTTTTCTCTAGTATACCCAGAATTACATGGGGGACAACTAGTAGAGTAAGCATTCCAGGGGGAGCGGGGTACAGGGTTCTTTGGGTATGTGTATTTGTGTGGTGGGATGGTGGGGGGGTAATAAGGAATGATGTGATGGAGCCATAGTAGGAAAAGAATGCTTGGGAGAGGATTATGGTACCAATTTTATAATGCTATAGAATGAAATTGAACAATGGGAGGATATGATATATGTCTAAATTTCCAATTTTTAAAAAAAGGGGAAAAGTTACTTAGTCATTTTCCCTTCAGCTAGAAAATAGCTCCTCTCCCTTTTTCTACCAAGAGACATGCACTTGCCTTTCCTGAGATGCATATGCTCCTTTTTTCCTCTTCTGACTTGATTTTCCCATCAATATGCCTTATCATTTTAGCGAGGATATCTACTGGTGCAAGGAGAGCTCAGCATACTTTTGCATGCAGACACTAAAGGGTCATCTTCAATTCCCCTCTCTAAAATACCCCCACTGAGGTGAGGACCAACTGTAAAGTTGATTTGCAAGAAATAGGGAGGGTGGAGCATGGTTCATGGGGACAAGCCAGACTGTCTACCAAACTGTCTGGTCAACCTGGCCAGGGAACTAAATGGCCTTAAGAACTTTATCCCATCCCAAACTTGGTACATATCTCTCCAGCAGGGGACTCACACTATCTGTCCTTTTGTGATTAACTAACCTTGCTCAGAAAAATTGTTCCAGATTCCTCCATGTAATGAGATCTTTCATGGTTTCATCACTGTGTTTTAGGGACAAGTAGTATTCCATTATGTATTTTTATCCATTCTTCAACTGTTGGAAATATGGGCTCTTTCCAACTTCTTGGTATTGTGAATTGTCTTTATTGTATCAAAAATGGATTCACATTTTTAGTCTGAATTTCTATAAAAAGGAAGACAATTTTAAACAGTGGTATAAAGTAATCCAAGAGAAGATTTTTTTTGTTTTATTATATTCTCCTCATAAAAAAGTTATATTGACATACACTAAAAAAAATATTCAGACACTGAAATGAGGTGTACATGTTCTTTCAAGAGCATACTGGGAAACCAATGAATAAGTCCATTTAGATATTATCTAATTTTATAAGTGTATACTTGATTCACATTTGTGGTTTATTATTTTACTACAGCCTACGAGTATCTATTTTTAAATTAACCTATCAATCATTTTATTCTAAAATCCAATATTTTTTCATGCAAATATATATGCACCATTTTCTGAAGTAGTTATAGAAACAACTATACCGTATTATTGTTCCTTTCTTTAATGAGTTGTATCACATTGCAGTATGTGCAAATTTATCCCTTTTAGGGAAATTATATGTTAGACTGTTGAAAAGCTTTATTTGGACATATGTAATTCAAAAGATATTCATGGGGACAGAGAGAGGCAAGATGGCAATCAGGTAGGTAGCTCATGCTCAGAATTCCATGATGGTTGATGATTGGGGACATTTGGGGACAAAGTAGGAGTTTTGAAGCTGTAAATCACTCCACTCAAAAACCTAGAGCACTTCTCTGAATTAAAATCCGACTTCAATCCATTCACCTGTAATCTCTGTGGATTCCTGAAGACACAGAACTCCAAGCCAGTCCTGTTCATGGTGCTTCAGGCTCATGCCCCATAATGGCAGCCTTGGTCCTCCAGCCTCTTGACAGAGGTTCTTGCCCAGGAAGCAGCTGTCCAGCCCCCTAGACCCCTGCCAGAGGTGCATGTCCTCTTTGAAAAGCTTCAGGTTCACTAGACGTCTGGCAAAGGTTCCCATCCCATGGTGGCAATCCATGGCAAGCAGTATCCCAGGAGAGTTTTGAGCTCCTTTTGAAGCACCTCTGGATTGCTGGCTGCCTGGAAAGGACTCTTGCAGCTGTGGTTTGGGTACCAAGCAAACAGGATCCTCCCACTGCTCCTTGACAGGGCAAAATTTTCCCTTCTACCTTTTCCCCATGAAATTCCCCCACCCTATGTGTCCCATGCAGTTGAGCAGAGCACAAACAGGAATAGCTGGGCCCACCTTCCCCCTGTCCAAAGCGCCACTCTCAACCTATCCCCTTCCAGAACTATACGTTCCCACACCCAGGCCAGCACTTTCCTTCAGACCAAAGTGCACACAGCTCAAAACAGTCTCTCAGGAGACCCAAGGGTGACTGGAACAAGAAGAATGCTGACTTCAGAGCCTGACTACTGCCCTCCAAACAATTGACTACCGATGGGCTAGGGTAAGAGGGAAACTCCAGTGGGACAAAGGTGAAGCACAAGTTCTCAAGGCAGTTGGCCATAAACAGCCTGTTGAAGTACCAATTCCAACTTCCTAAAGAGAGAACATAGGGCACTGTGAATCCTAAGAAAAGGGCACCAAAACATGGACAAGATAGCTGTAAGTTACTTAAACAAGAAAAGAGACACAAAATCCAATGTCTGAGGATGGCCGGGACCTAATGGCAGTCATAGAAAAGATAGATGTTGACCTCTCTCAGAAAGAAATCTTCAGAAAGCTGCTTAGTGTTATACAGGATGTGAGGGATGCAATAAAGAAAAAGGAAGTGATACAGGAGATAAAGGCCATTCACCAAAGGGAAATACAAAAGATAATCAGAATAAGTAGCAAATTTACAGACATCCTCTGCCGAATGGAGGATGTAGAGAACCACACTACTGATCTAGAGGACACCCAAACAAATTCTAACAAAGGAGACAAAAGTCAAATAATTTCATAAGAGTAACTCAAGAAAACCTTAGAGCTGTGTCTGATACAATAAAGAGGATTAACATCAGGAAAATTGTATTACCTGAAGAAAACACAACAAAGAAATCAATGGCAAAAATAACATTGGTATAATAGAAGGAAAACTTCCCCATATTAATAAATGAAAATCAGGTAACCATTTGGGAGGCCAAAAGAACACCAGTTAAAATGAAATCCGAGAAGTCACCAAGGCATTTTATAGTAAACTGTCCAATGTTGAGAAAACAAAGAAAATCATAAGAGCAGCTGGGGAAAAACAAAGAGTCACATATAAAGGCAAGCAGATAAGAGTATGCACAGAGCTATCAACAGACCCTATGAAGAAAAAGAGAGCAAAGGAATATATTCTGAAAATTGAAGGAAGAGAATGCTAACCTAAGAATACTTTATCCAACCTAATTATCTATCAAGGTTGAAAGAGAAGTGAGAGTCCTCCTAGACAAAGAAAAGCCTCAAAGAATAAGTTAAAAAACAACTTAGCATGACGAAAGAGTTTGCTGACCCACTATAGTCAGAAGAACAACACTTACCAGGCACAAATAAGAGATGGCCACATAGGCTATCTTCACTCAGAGATCAACAAAGGGGAAAACAGCACCCAAGATAATATTAGCTCAACACGTGAAAGAAAGCAAGAGTGAGACACATACACACAGCACATGGCTATAAAAAGAAGGTAGGAAAACACCCAACACAAGAGATACAAAATGACGTCACACAGTCCAGAGATAGATGCATGAATCCTTAATATCAAGGGAAGGAACTCAGGCCTTAAAAGTCAGAGGCTAGCAGACTATCTTAGAAAGCACAACCCCATGATCTCCTAACTACAGGAGAAAACTTTCAAGATAACAGAGAAAAAGGCTGGAGAAAAACATACCAAGAAAAAAGCAATTCAAATAAAGCAGGGGTGGCAATTCTAATCTTGGATAAAATTGATCTCAAAGTGAAAACCATAACAAGAGATAAGGAAGGCAGTATATAATGATCAAGGGAATAGTAGACCAAAAACCAGAGAGCATGTTAAACATATAGTCACCAAACAAGGGACCCATGAATTTATCAATCAATTACCCAAAAGATGAAAAAAGAAATCACAGATTCCACACTTATCATGGGTGTCTTGAATAGACCACTTTCTGAGGAAGTACATCACAGGGAAAGAAACTCAACAAAGACGCTGCAGTCTAATCACTATAATTACAAGGTTTGACCTCATAGATAATTCCAGGATCCTCCACCAAAATACAAAAAAAAAAATCATTCTCTTCAAGCCCACATGGCACACACTGGAATATAGAGCACGTGCTGGGACATGAGTTGATCTGCTTAATTTCAAACACATTGAAATCATACAGACTTCTCTTTCTGACCACTGTGCCATAAGGCAAGACATCAACAAAAGGACAATTTAGAAAAAGAGGGTAAAAATGGAAGATGAATAAATCTGCAAAAGCAGTGGGTATTGGCTGAAATCAGAGATGAAAATAGGAAGTTTCTAGAAACTAAGGAGAATGAGATTATGATGCACTTAAACTTTTAGGACACCGCAAAGGTATTTATCACAGGAAGATTGATAGCAATAGATGTACACATGAAAAGTGAAGAGAGATTTATGATTGATATGCTGACACGAAACAAAGAAATTAGAGCAAAGTCAACAGGAAAATCCTACTAATATCAAAAGAAAAGAAATAATAAAAATCAGGGTTGAGATTCAGAAGGAAAATAATGCTGATAAAAGTTGGTTCTTTGAAAGGTTAATCAGAATCAATTGATCACAGGCAAACCCAAGCAAAGAAAGGAAGGATAAAATTTTAATAGCAAGGATAAAAGATGAAAAAGGAAATCTTATAACCTACCCCAATGAAATAAAAAGGCTAACTACACAGTATAACAAAGGACTGTACTCCAATGAATTCAACAACTTGGAAGAAAGACATAGACAAATTCTTGAAAAAACATCCCCCTCCATACTATCCCAAATGGATGTCAAGAACCTCAACAGACTCATAGCTATGGAAGAAATAGGCAAGCTTATCAAGGGATTACCAATAAAAAAAAAATCACTGGACAAGATGACATCCCAGGTGAATTTTACAAATCATTGAGGGAAGAATTGACACCAAATCTATACAAACTCTCCCAGAGCATAGAAAAAGACAGCAATTTTCCTAACTCTTTCTGTGCAGCTAGTATAACTCTGACGCCTAAACTAGAAAGGGATCCCACATGAATTGAGAACTACAGACACATTTCCCTAATGAACACTGATGTAAAAACCCTTAGCAAAATATTGGCTAACAGAATACGAAAGTATATTAAACAAATAATTCACCATGACCAAATAAGTTTCATTACAGGGATGCAGGGAATAGTTTAACATATGAAAGACCACTAGTATTAAAGGCCACATTGAATTTAAAATGATAAGAACCACATGAAATTATCAATAAATAAAGAAAAAGCATTCTACAACATCTATTACCAATTCCTGTTTGAGACACTCAAGAAGATAAGGATGGAAAGAAAGTTCCTCAATATAATACAAGCTATATATAAAAAATCAACAGCCAATGTGGTGATCAATTGAGAAAATAGAAAAACAATCTCTCTGAAAAAGGGGACATTTGTCTCCACTCTGATTTAACATCATTCTGGAGGTTGTAGCTAACAACATAAGGCAAAGAAAAGATATAAAAGGTATACATTTGGGGATGAATATAAACTCTCGATATACTCAGGTTATATGATTTTATATTTGGGAAACCCCGAAAGCTCCACAATGGGAGTGCTAGAAGTGGTAGAGGAATATGGAAGAGTGGCAGGATATAAGACTAACACAGATAGAAGTCTATTGGAAAGCCATATAAATCTGATAAGACTACGGAGGAGGGAAACAAAAAGGTAGTGCCCTTCACAATATCTAAGTCCAAATGGAAATATCTAGGGCTGCACCAGACTTAAAAAAACCCAAATGATTTATATGAGGAAAACTACAGAACACTGTAGAACAAGAAATCAAGAATGATCTCAATAAATAGAAGTGTACTGATGTTCGTGGATGGGAACCTCAATATAAAGATGCCAATTCTTCCCAAGGAATGATATAAGTTTAATATTGTCTGAACACAAATATCATCATCTTTCTTAAATAATTGGAAAAAACTAATTACCAGCTTCATAAAGAGGGGGGCAAAACCCAGAATTAGCAGAAAATTCCTCTAGAAAAAGAACAAAGTTGGAGGGCTTGCTTTACCTGACTTTAGCATATATTATCCAGCAATAGTGATCAAAACAGTGTAATAGTAGTATAATTATAGTTACTCACGAATGGAACAAGACTGAAAACCCAGAAATAAAATCACCAGCCTACATTCAACTGGTCTTTTTGATAAGTGGTCAAAAATATCAAATAGGAGGCAGATGTTTTCTTCGACAACTGGTATTGGAAAAAATGGATATCTACCCAGAGATAAATGAAATAAGATCCTTACTTATTCTGTGCATAAGAAATAACTCAAAAAAAAAGAATTAACTCAAGGTAGATCACAGTCCTTGAGGTAAAACTATTACAGCCATCAATGAGGAAATTGGGGCAAACCTGAGAATGCTAGCATAGAAAATACATAGGCAATCAGAAATAGGGAAGGACACAAATTCAGAAGAAGCACATATTGACAAGTGGGATATACTGAAGATAAAACACTTATGTTCACCAAAATAATTTTGCAAGAGAATAATGAGAGAGCCCATGGACTGGGAAAACATCTTCAGCAATGATACACCAGACAAGGTCTTATTACGAAAACCTACAATTCTCCACTAACTTATAACAAGAAAAAAGCAACTGCTCACTGAGGAGGTAGACAAAAGACCTAAACAAACATTTCACAAGGGTAGAAATCCAAATGGTCAATAGACATATAAAAATGTCCCAGAACCTTAGCCAGAAGAGGATTGCAAATTAAAACAGCTCTGAGATGTTAGCAAATATCCCCAAAGTCCAGTTCAAAAGAATCAGAAAGTAACAGGTGTTGGAGGAACTGGCGTGAGATAAGAACTCTAGTCCACTGCTAGAGGATCTGTAGGTATATACAGCCACTATGGAAAGAGATTTGGTGATATTTAAAACCGACGGGCATTGAGCTACCATATGACACAGCTATCCCCCTTCTGGGCATATCCCCAGAGGAGACAAGAAAGATACCACAGCCAGACATCTGTTTATTGCAGTGCAGTTCACAACTGCAAAGAGTTGGAAACAACCAAAATTTCCATAAACAGATGAATGGATTAAAAAATTGTTGTACATATATGAATGGAATACTACATACATCCCTGAAGAGCAGCGATGAATGAATAAAACACACCCCTGCTTGGGAATAACTGTAGGAAATTATGCTAAGCAAAATAAAGCACAAAATCAAAAGGAAAAGTCCACCATAAGTCTACTGAGATAAGCCAGAAAAAAAACCATAAAGGGACATATGGGAATATCTTTCAGGTATACACATATACCCAGGGTAAGTCCAGGTATTGCTCCATGTGTCAAACCCAGTCAGAGATACATATGACAGCCAACTAAAGGGGGGGGGGTCAAACAAAAAAAGAGAGGGGTAGCAGGGACACAGGGCACTAACCCACTCAAGGGAAGGGTGTTGTTTATATTTCCACAGAAGAGTGGGAAAGGGTCCAGACTTCAACCTGATGCTCCCAGATGTGAATTCAACATACAGCAATGAATCAGGGAACTGTTTCAGAGGCCTGTGGGGCTAGCCCCAATCCCAAGTATGTGGGAACCTCTGCTGCCCACCCCAGAGGAGTACACTTAATAGGACAGCACTGAACACTGAACGTACAGCTCAGGTAAGGAATGCTTCCGATCAGGAGCAAGCCAAGAGTGTAAGAGAGTGGAACACATCTTGGCCCACCAAGACCAGAGGATCATATTCCAACTCACAGCCATCAGTACACAGAGAGGATCAGAGGTTAAGTCCCTCCATGAGACACAATGTTGTGCCTCACTGACACATTGTGCTAAAAGGGACTGTACTGAGGATATGGTGCAGGAGATGTGACCAGTCTGACCCCACTGCACCGGTGGTGAAACATTAAGGGCTTATGAGGGAATAGGAAGGGGAGCAAAGCAATGAAGTCCCTGAGCAATGCCAAAGGTGAACTTTGGGGCCAGGGCATGCACCCCAGCAGACTCGACTGAAAAACACTCATAGAGGTCAGTGGGCATAGCTGGAACTGTTGGAGGGCTTTACTTTTTTTAATGTTGGTTATTTATTTTTGTTTTGCTTTGTGAATTAGTTGTTTTCTTTTTCTTTTTTATTATTGTTATGTTTTGCTGTGCTCTGTTTTTGTAGGTATTTTTTGTATTTGCATGTCTATCTGAACAAGATAGGGGGGGATGAACATTCCTGAGGAGAGAACATTGGAACTGATGGCTCCTGGGGAGGGGGGCACAGAGCAGAGGGAGGAAGGCCAGAGAAAAGGGGGTGCCAACAAGCTCAGAGACAAGGGAAGACTAAGTGATCTAAAATAAATGGTGAATAAGCCATCTGCTATTGAGGGTAGGGGATGGACCTCGGTCAAGGTCAATGCAGGAATTACCGAAGCCAAACATGACAGTGAGGCAGGAGGACAATAAAAGGGAATAGAGGAAACTGGTAGGCAAAGGACATTTATACAGGTCTATATGAAAATATATTTTTATATAATGATAGGGGAATATCTATGTATGAATATTTATTTATAAAGTATTGAGGCAGCAGGTGGACTTTGGACCTCCATGCAAATATTCCCACAACACAAGAACTAGTTTTTCTACTAACATAGTACTCTGTGATGTTCACCTACCCTGATTCAATCACAGAAGATGAAACGTACAGATTTGTTTGCCACAATGGATCTATATATGTTGATTGTGATGAGAACTGTAAGAGCCCCCAATAAAACAAAATAGACTTTCATAGTTTCATTCTATTTTTTGAGTAACTTGCTGCATAGGGATCTTTCCAAAACTTTTAATTTACTTTAATGCACACCAGATAAATTTCTTGTCATATTTATATTTTGTCATAATTATATTTCATAGATGTATATAAACTATAATTATGATACTATTAATCAGTTAATATCATTACATCAAATGGGCATCACCAAGGTTGCACTAAGTACCCATCTTAATTTAGAAACAGAAATCATGGGACAGCTAAAGAACAAATTGATGAGTGAGAATTCTTTGTCATGGACATCATCTTGCATTTTAAAATTAAAATGAGTGGGATGTTTATCTTTTCACGTGGTTTAGCAATCTGTGCTTAACCATGCCACTTCACAGCAGGAGTCTCATAAATCTGATAGGGTTTCTGATCATTCTCTCTTCAAATGTTTTAGGGAAAGTCTTGCTGGAGCAAACAAAAAGAAAAAAAAAAAGAAACATCCTGGCTAATTAATTTGCTCAAACTGATATATCTTAATATGTCAGATTCTCTAATGCATGTATGTCTGTAGCAGGATATCCTGCTGGAGTTTCTACTAAGATTCGCTTTGAAGGCTTGGTGAGTTAGTCCGGGTAGACCAGAGGAACAGATTTCAGAGACATGCATATAGGTATAAGGAAAGGGTTTATATACAAAAGAAATGTTACACTAAGAAGGCCTCCTAATCCAGTCCAGTGCAAAATCATAAATCCAATATTAACCCATATGCCCGGTCAGTCTATAAAGTCTGCTTCCGACTCAGGAAGTCACAGGTTAGTGGGTGCAGAATCCCGGCGCTGGCAGGGGTCTCCCTGTGGCTCCTCGCTTCCAGGGCTCAAGGTCCATCAACAGCATGCCACTCCAGCTTCAGAGGTCTGTGTTCATCAGGGCAAAGCCGTGTGGTCTCTCCGCTGGCTCCTCCAGCTTCTCGGAGGCTGTATCTTGTGTTGCCTGTAGTTAATCATCTCTGAAACTAACTGCCAACAACTGGGGAAGATAGCTTCTCATCTTCACGAGGGAATATCATGAGATTTCCCAGGAGTCTCAGGAGAAAGCCATGTCCCAATAGAGGCCTCATCAGCTACTCAATGGCTTTCTCCTGATTAACAGGCCAGACTCCACCCCTACATTTCAATTATAAAATTAACATAAGCACATGACTACCACACTTGGTTTCTTTTCACTGAGAAAACTGAATAGGTTGTGGTGAAAAACAGATATAGCAAACTTTGTGGAGATAATTTATTATCAAACCACAGAAACTATTTTTGGAGAAATGTATACGGCATTCAATTATGTTTCAAAATGAAAGCAACATTAGGGGACAGTCAAATATTATTTTCCAGAAAGGCAGATATTAGTTCTTTAATTAAGCCAACACTTAATTGGCTGCTGACCTGCAAGATCCGAATTGAAATCTACTGACTCCTTCCTTGGAGAAAGATGGGTCCTACAAAATTGTTGGGTCCTACAAAATGTATAGTTTTGGCTGAGCCCCGATGGCATAGTGGTTGAGTGCGGGACTGTGGCCCATTGGCTTGGCAGTTCAAATCCAGCAGCAGCAAGGCTCCCATGACCACCAGAGGGCAGTGATGCCAAAACAAAACAAAACAAAACAAAAATTTCCAGTTTCGGAAACCCAAAGGGATTATTTTATTCTCTCCTCTGAGTAGCTGTGCTAATATAAGTCAAAACTGACTCAATTGCAGCAGGGTTTTTTTGTTTTATTTTATGTTTGCTTGGTTTGGTTTGGTTTAGTTTATTCAAGATTTAAAGGTAGAACCTTGCATGGAACTACAAAATAATTCAAATAACCTAAATAGAACACTTGCTGCAAATTTACACAGTGGAACTTGAATGCAGTTGGGTTGGCAGTATTCCTATAGACAGTAGATAATTTTCTGCTCAGTATGAAATCATCCTTTAGCGAGAGATAAATTATAAGGATGTTCTTTTCTTGAAAAGGGGAAATACTGGCCTGTGTTTTGGGATTAAGTGCTCTCAGTGCCTAACACTCTGATCATCTATGGACGTGTGAAGCAGCAGGAGCACATGGAGTTCTATCCTGACTCCTGCTGATTGGATTAGAGAAACCCTGAGTCCATTTTCGTTTACTTTAGAAAATTCCATAGCATGTGTTTGCAAGCTTTGATATTCTTAACATTTTATCACATAAAAAAAATCTCTTACTACCGAAATGAGAAATAAATTCAATAAAAACCCAGAACTCACTAAACAACATTAAGGACCGAATCTAACAGGAAGTGATGGAACTGCAGTACTTGGCTCAGTTCTTCTGTATGGAAGCTACACCAAGGTTTTGACATTCATGAAAGTGAATAAAACTAGTCAGAATACTTGGAGTGAAGTGGGTTAGTGACTTGTGAATATTTTATCTCATATTTATTAAATATGAAAAATTGTCTTCCAAAAATTTTGCTTATTGTATATTACAATTCCTTAAAAGATTTTGAAAACCCAGATTAAAAGGTTGGTCAATCAGTTGCATTTATTTGCATCCCTGAGAATATTACGAATGGAGTCCTGGGTCTATAAACTTTTAAAAATATTTTAGGAAATTTGAATTGATTGCAATTGATTTAATTAAAATCATTAGCTGTTTAGTGCAGAGACATCATGTGTGTCTTCTTCTATATGCATAGAATGAGGTTGTCTTGAAATAAGGATGACTTACTTAGGCTATGTACTCTGGAAACAAATGAACTGAAGGGTTAAACAAAGAAGTCCCAGCAGCACCATGATGGATCTACTTGACTGCTAATCAAAGGGTCTGTAGTTCCAAGCCACCAGCTGCTCTGAAGAACGTTGTCAGAGTTGGCTCCCGTTAGGATTGTACAGCTTGAAAGCCCTGTGAGGAAATTCTCCCCTATCCTCTAGGTTCTCTCTGAGAAATGAAAAACAGTGATGACTCTGTTTGTTTTTTTAAAATTTCTGATTTAAGTACTAATAGAATTCCCTCTGCCATACTTAGGCGTGGAGAAAATAAAATGAACATGAGCAGAGCCAACAGAATCAATCATTCATCTTATTTCTACTATAATTGTATTTCCCTAACATATGAAATGGCACATGATTTGAGACTTTTTAAGATTTTATTTTTAATATATCCTGATTAATAAAACTAGAAAGTCATCTGTACATAATGTGCACAGTAAATCGAATCGACAGCACAGTTTTGTTAGTGATTAAATTTACCTAACACCAGTGTACCTTGAAGCCTTCTGGGTTTTTCCTCCCTGTTATTTCCAAGTCATAATTCACTCCCTTTTACAGTACCAGTATATTAAAAGTTGTTGAAATAAACTAGATCATGTCTTTTCTAACTGCACAGAATGATGACTTTCTGCCTAGGAATATAGGTCTTTTTAATAGATAATGCCACCTTACTTATGTTTGTTGAAGTTTAATGGCAAAAGCAGCAGACCTAGAAAGAATGTTGGTCTTCAGAGAATTTTCTTAAATTGAAATCATATTCCAATTGTAAACTGGTTGGGGGGAAACACTGATATGCAGAGGACCTAATGGTATATTCACAGCCCATGCTGTCAGTAGGGAATGAAAACAAGAACACACCCCTCCCCCCAAAAAAGAGAGGCATTTCACGGATTCTAATTAATTATCAGTGTTTCTCAAGTCAGTGGTAGAGATTGGATTCAGTGTAATCATTATATAACACAATTTACAACACAGACTACCAAGAAGAACTTATATTGTTCTGTTACTCAGCAGTCAATTGAATGCATTTCTCTCTCTTATCCTCTGAATATTAAACCTGTACCTTTATCTAGAATAAAAGGCTGTTATTGACATGTCCCATCAAGTCGGTTCCAACTCTTAGCAACCCCATACAATGGGATGAGAGACTGAGGGTTTTTCACCATCGCACAATTGTTTGAACCCAGGAGTGACGCCACTGCATCTGTTTGTCTTGTTACGGGGCCTCCTTTTTTTCACTACCCCTCTCTTCTGCCAAGTGTGATACCACAACTGCTTAGCAGTGGCGTCATAGTCTCTCACCTTCTCCAGGGCCTTCCTTGTCTCTCCTAAGAATATGTCCAGAGTGTGTGAGAGGAAGTCTTGCCACCCTTGTTGTTATGAAGCATTCTTGCTCTAATTCTCTAAAGACTGATTTGTTTGCTCTTGAGAAAGCCCATGGTACTTCAATAATCTTCACCAGAATTATATTTCAAGTGCATTTTTCATTAGTTTTCCTTATTCAATACCCAACTATTACAATCAGAAGAGGCAATTGCATCATGCAAACCTTCTCA
This sequence comes from Nesogale talazaci, assembly GCA_004026705.1. Taxonomy (NCBI): domain Eukaryota; kingdom Metazoa; phylum Chordata; class Mammalia; order Afrosoricida; family Tenrecidae; genus Nesogale; species Nesogale talazaci. The sequence goes on from PVJH01008226.1 coordinate 27,882, forward strand.
AAGTAATAGCCTTACTTTTAAACCCTTTTAGGATGTGTCTTGGCTAAGAGATTGGTCATGACAAGGTACTTAAGGGCGTGGATCATAACAAACTGTGGATAGTTTTGAGAAGAATGGGAGATCCAGAGTTCTTCATTGTTTCCACCTGAAGCTGTACTCAACGGGCGGTTTGTGAGAACAAGGGCATACTGGCTGGTTTAAAATCAGGAAAAGTGTGCATTAGTGTCATTTCCTCAGGCTGAGCCCCAGTGGCGTAGTGGTTGTGCGTGGGACTGCGGCCCACTGGGACGGAGATTCAATTCCAGCAGTGGGGCTGGGCCTCCTACTCCCACCACCGGTGAGCAGTGATGCCCCCCCCCAAAAAAAAATGTCACTTCCTCTCACCATATTTAGTTAATCTGTATGGTCAGCAGAGAATCTGAGAATCAAGATTATAGGGAGAAGAATGTTTCATTAGAATTGAAAGACAACTCAATGTAAACAAAGCAAAAAATCCTTACAACTGGACCAATCTAACACCGTGATAAACAGAGAAAAAGTTGAAGCTATTAAGAATATTCTCTTGGTTGAATTGACAATCAATGTTCATTGAAAGAGCAGTTAAGAGTTCAAAAGACACAATGCACTTAGTAAATCTACTGTACAAGACCTCTTCCAAATAAAGTTATAAATTATTAAATTTCAAGGCCTATTCTCACATAGATGGACTTCAGTGGAAAAGAAAAAAATAAACTTATCGACTAACTAAGGGTTATTGGTTAGGACACATTGAGATGTTCACAGCACACTGTGATCCTTGTTCTCCATCACAAATGTTTAAACATTCATCCCTTTCAGCAGGCAAGGTTGTATTATCTGCATATAAGTTGTTCATAAGCCTTTCTCCAAACTGGATGCTGCAATGTATATTGCGTTATATATCGTAGAGCTTCACAGGATTTAGAAAAACAATAATCACAACAAGAAAAACAGCAAACAGATAACAAAATGAACAATTACTTGGTCCTGGAAACTTGTAACTATATAATCAACTTTAGTTTAAAAAAATGCATCATTAGTGAGTGTAGGGGTGGAGTCTAGTCTGTCAATCTGGAGATAGGCAATGAGGCCTCTGTGTGGGCATGACTTTCTCCTGAGAATTCTGGGAAGTCTCAAGGTATTTCCTAGTTGGAGGAGAGAAACTTGACTCAGTTTCTTGGAGACAGTCTATGGACAAGACAACACGGCAGCATTATATAAACCCTGAATCCTGGCAAGTGGAGTAGCTGGAGGAGAAGCCACATGGCCTTACCCTGATGGAATCAGACCTCTGGCGCTAGAGAAGCCACATGGAGACTCTTACCAGTGCAGAGAATCTTGGGAGGCCATGGGGAGACACTTACCAATACTGAGATGCTTCTACTTTCACAGGATACTGCTGATGGACCTTGAACCTGGAAATGAGCCATGAGGAGACCACTGCCAGCATTGGGATCTTCTACTTCTGTTGGAGACACAAGGCTCTGCACTTGCTGGCCTGTGGTTGTCCTAGTATCATTGCATGTGATTCATGAGTTGGAAAGAGACATTATAGATTGGTATTGGACATATGGGCTAAAATCAGACTTATGACTTTGGACGGGATTGGGTTGGGAAGCTTTCTCAATGTTCCATTCCTCTTATATATAAATCTTTCCCTTATATCCATATGGGTGTTCATTAATTAGTTTCTCTAGTCTACCCAGACTAATGGAATTAGTACACATAATTACTTTTAAAAGGAAAACTTGCGTGGATCTCTTTTTTTCAAATCAATTTTTCCTACATATTTATAAACAATATGCTATTAATTTGAATTATATGAAAACAATTACAAGATGTAATAAATAGGGACAGAATAAAGCTGTGGTTAAAATAAAGAAATAAATTATTTGATACATTTTATCACTGCATAAAATATTAACATCATGAAACTAAAACACAAAAATAAGTATCCAAATATTATTTTATTTATTTTTAAAAAGTATTCTTGGAATTAGTTGTTTTTCCTTCTCTTTGTGTTTTCTCAAATGGTGCTTGGTTTCAAACAAATTAAGAACTAATTTTGCTTGACTTATCAAAACAAGATATTCAGTCCCACTTACAAGGAGCAGTGCAACTATACTTCTTCCAAGACAGATTTGTTTGTTCTACTGGCAGTTAAAGTAGAGTCAATATTCTTCACTAACACCGTAATTCAAAAGCATTGATTGTTTGTCATCTTACTTATTCATTGTCTAGGTTTAACATGCATACAAGCAATTGCAATGACCATGACTAGGATCAGACACACTGTATTACTCACAGTGACAGCTTGCTTTCGAAAGAGATTTGATGCAACAAGTTCCACATTTCATTTGATATATTGACTACTGGTTCCATGAGCATTGGTTGGAGATCGAAGTAAAATGACATCCTTGACAACTAATATTTTCTCTGTTGATTATGTTGCCGATGTGCCCCACCATGAGGATTTTTCTTTATTTTTAATTGAGCTGTGGTGCACAGTAAAGTCTGCATTCTTAGATTTTCAGCACTATGGAGCTCAATGGCTCCTCACACACAGAGAGGGAGTTTCTATACTTTTATGTCACATAGTAGTTTGTTAGTGAGCTTTCTTCTTCACACATACTAGCTTCTCAAATTATTTGTTCAGCATACAGAATGAACACCGTGGAGAAAATATCACTCGGTTCCATTGCATTGATTCTGGCTCAAAGAGCTCCTATAGAACTGAGAAGAAGCTTCCCTATGGGATTCTAGACTGTCCCTCTTTATAGGCATGCAAAGCCTCACCTTTATTTTATGGAGCAGTTGATGGTTTTGAACTGTTTACTTTGGGGTTGCCAGCTAAGGCATAATTCATCGCTGGACCACGACCCTCATGTGGAGCACATAAATCTTAATACACCAATATTTTTAGTTTTATAAGTGTATTCCCATTATTCTTTATGGCAGTTATATGCCAATTATTGAAATTTTCATAGTTACATTATTAGCATAACTTTTGCTTTTAAACCATTTTAGCATGTGTATTATTTATTTTATTGCCATTATTAACCACTCATGTTTTTAAACAGCAGTCCTAAATTATAAAAGTGTCTTAGTATTTTTATTTCATGCTATTCCCATTGATGTCTTACAAGAAAATACATTTTTTTAGGTTCTCTATTACTAGCTAGTAGAAACTCCAATTAAAGTGTGAAAAATATAACTAAATCTTCTGGAAAGTTACATGGCTTCATTCTTTCACTCCTATACCTAACTTTTTGGCAATTTTACTTGGTTACTCAAAGTCACAGAGTCATAGGATCTAGACTTCATTTTATTTTATAAATTACTTTAATAGTAGTCATTATTGTTGCACTTATTTGTAACATCAAGCATTATGATACACAATTTTCATCATTAAAGCAACTACTAACTTTATGCTCATGGGATAAAAATCTGATACTAAGAATAAAATATGATTTTAATATCTCACCATAGTTTCAGCTTCCCTATCATGTCAGGTGAATCTCTTATTTTGGTTCAGTCCCTTGATCTTCCAACCCACTATTTCATATACAATGAAGACCAAGGGAGAGAAGACTGCTAAAGATGAGTTATTTCATAGAGAATGGTCATAAAAATCTGAAAACCAACTCAAACTGATGAGAAGAATCCTAGCCCAGAAAGAAAGAACAACTTAAGAAATGATCAAGGAATCTGTTTCTAATGAGATTCATGATTAAAGTGGGTACAGTGCAGTAAAATATTTATTATAGCTTTAGTAGTAATAGCTTCTGTTACTTTCACCAAATGACCTTCCTCTCCCCATGGGCTTATGTAAGTAGGTAGAAGATACTGATTGGATTATATGTGTCAGCTGTGAGTGATTGATAATAGGGCTAATTGTGAAAATAAAATAAGCTCTCTCATAACTGATCAGATATAAGTAATCAAAGAACTAAAAATCATATTATTGTATCCCCACCTTACTGATATGATCACTGAAGACAGATGTGTGCATAAGCAAATGTGGTGAAAAAAGCTGATGTTGCCCAGTTAATAAAAGATATAGCATCTGGGGTCTTAAAGGTTTGAGGGGTAAACAAGTGACCATCTAGCTCAGAAGCAAGGAAACCCACATGGAAAAAACAAACTAGCCTGGGTGACCATGAGGTGTCAAAGAGATCAGGTATCAGGCATCAAAGAACTAAAAACTTTATCATTATAAATTAGGGGGAGTACAGATTGGGGACTCAAAGCCCATCGGTGGTTGAAGCAACATCCCCTTAAAGAATGGTGGCAGGCAGGAGAGGAGCCAGTCAAGGTACAGTGTAGCAATGATGAAGCCAATTACAATGATCTACATATAATCTCCTCCCTGGGGTATGGACAATAGAGAAGAGGATGAAGGGAGACATCGGACAGTGTATGACATGACAAAATAATAATAATGTATAAATTGTCAAGGTTTCATGAGGGACAGGAGGGAGGGAAAAATTAGGAGGCAATACGAAGGGCTTAAGTAGAAGGAGTATGTTTTGAGAATGATGATGACAACAAATGTACAATTGTGCTGTGCATTCGACAGACATGTATATTGATTGTGATAAGAGTTGTATGAACCCCCAATAAAATGCTTAAAAAATAAATTCTCTCAGAACAAGGAGGTGAACTATTACTATCAGCAAAAGAGGAAAACCCGCTCACAATGACTCACAGGATTTCAAGCTCGTAGTCATTGCCTAAATGCCAATAAAAGCACTGAAGTTTTACTTGTGACTCTCATTTTGTAAATCACTTTGCTTATCAATAAAAGTTCAGTAATTTTGATTTCAAAAAGAGTTTGCTATTTTTTTCCTAAGAGGAATGATGGGTTGGATTCCATTTCAATAGAGAAATGTAAGTAAATTTCAAAAGCAATGTAATGATTTTAAGTGTTAGAGAATATAGCATTTCAGAGTTTGGGGGCTTTCATTGAGGAAGGGATATTTAGAGACATTGTTAAAATATAGCCCTTTTGGGCTGAGCTCAAGTGGTATAAGTGGTTGAGTTCGGAACTGCAGCCCGCGGGCTTGGTGGTTCAAATCCAGCGCTGGCTGGGTAGCTCACACGGCCACCAGAGACAGTGATGCCCACAAAAACAAAAAACAAAATGTAGACCTTTTGGCACACACTTTGGACCCCACCTAAAGAGGACATCGAAGGACCCTTCCCATTTATCATTCCAATGTCTATCATCAGCTGTAAAAAGTAAACAAAAATCAAGCTAACATTTTTATATTTGAGACCCTCCATAGATCAAGGTAGATTGTGTAGTCTTGCTACACTGAGTATGATGTGAAAGTGATAAAAAAGTGACCTTGGGTGCTTCACAGATCAATTTTCTTCCAAGAAAACAAAGGAAAACCAGAAGCAAATTTTGTATAATACTGTAATAGTTTATATAAAAGACTAATAAGCTTGACATGTATATTTAAACTGATATTGTGGCAAAATTATCTAAGAGATTGAAGTCATATGTTTGAACAGCTGCTTAATGTTATTGCTTGTCATGTATTCTTTTTTCCACAGATATGCCTCTAGAGGCAATAAAGCAATAAGTGTAAGGTGAGAAAAAGGATGCAGGATGTAATTCCACAGAAAGAAGGACGGCATACATAAATATTTAGTATAAGTATGTAGGTTATATATGTAAATATCATGTGAGAAAAGTGATCAAATTGTAATGCTTATTTTCTAGTTCCTCAATGAAGAAGGTGATGGAATTTTAAGCTGAGCGTTTGCTGTAAGATGAATTGCATATTTGCATTAGTCTAGGAAGACTAGAGAAACAAATTCATGGAGACACATATGTATATAAAAAAGAAGTTTCATATCCAAGAACAACTGTACATTAAGAAAATATCCCAGCCCAGTCCAGATCAACTCCATAAGTCTGACATTAGCCCATATGTCCAATATCAATCTATAAAGTTCTCTTCAGATTTATGAAACATAAGTAATGATTCTGAAGGCATGATGATCAAAAACCAGTGGATCTAACATCTTTGGATCCAGTGATATTGCAAGCATCTCTGCACTGGCAAGGATTTCCTCATGGCTTTTCCAGTTCCAAGGGCTGTATAAGGTTAGGCCCATGTGGGATGTCTCACCGGAAATGATGTCTCACAGGAAGTGAGCAGAAAGCCTGTCCCCCATCTCCCAGGAGAAAAATACCCAAATTCCCAGAATCCTTAGGGGAAGGCCATGCCCACACAGAAGGCTCATTGACAAAGACTTGATTGACAGAGTAGACGCTACATCTTCAGTCTTAATCCTTCTAAGTCCCAAATTGACACCCGATTATGTAACTGACACAATATTAAAAAATGTGAATAATTTGATTTTGAAACAGCTGATCTACTTTTGTATGGCTTTCAGTTTATTCTATGCCATGCAAAATTGTAGGAGTCCATTTGAGGTTCATAGTGGTGAATAAGTACCCCGCTGCCACTGAGTTGATTATTTCTCATAGCCACCATATTAGACAGAGTAGACCTGTTTCCTAGCATTTATGAAATTATAAGTTCTATGAAGGCTGGCTTGGTTATCTGTTTTTCAAGGAAGAGTTGTTGGTGTGTTTGAACCTCCATACTTTCCAGTAGCAGCTAAACATGTAACACCCTTTGCCAACAAGGATTCTTCATGAATTAGTAGTGGATTATGTTTCACAGTACTCAGTGAGTTTCTCACATAATGATCTATTTGGCTCATTTTCAAGTAGAATTCTAGTCAAAATATAATGACCCATCATTATCTGAAGTTAGAGAGAATATTAAATGCTTAGAATTTGGAATCCACAGGAATTAATGACTGCTTATCTTAGTACTAAACGGCATGGAGCCTGGTTCTAAATGCAACACATAATTACCATGAGTTGAAATTACCTCCATCATAACAAGTTTTTAAATTTGGTTTTAGATGTTATTTATTCAGGAGTAAATTGAGTTAGGTTACCGCTAGATAATCTTCATTATAATAAGCCATAAAGATTTAAGTTGAAATAAAATTGACTTGATGACAGTGCCTTTGGTTAGCATTATCCGGGATGGAACGTAAAGAGATGATACCATGAGGTTTACAGGAGCACATCTCTGTCCTCATCCCACAGACTTTTAGATGAATCGAAGCCACCAACTCTTCACGTAGCAGTTGCACATGTGATCACAGTGCCGTTGGGGCTCTGAGTTTTCTTTTTAAGAGGTTCTAAGGTGGATTTCTAGTTACATATTGAATACTTATCAGACTTCTAATGGCAAATTAAGTTAAAGTCTACTAGCTGCTCTTTGAGAGAAAAATGAAGCTCTCTTATCTTGAAAAGAATGACAGCCTCAGAAATCCAAAGGGGCACTTTTGCTCTGTCTGGTAAGGCCATTGTGAGTCAGAATTGACACAATGGCACTGAGGTTGTTGTAGAATTGTTTTCTTTTTGGAGGGCAGAAACCAGGATCCTTGGGGAAGAGTAGGTAGCACGTTAGCTTGCCAAACAGAAGGTTAGCATCCCCCACACACCAGTTGGTCTTATTGGGAAACATGACACTTTATCCTGCAGTAAAAAGTTACAATCTCAGAAACTCAGAATCTCAGAAACTACCCTGTTCTGTAGACGTGCTATGATAAAGAATAAGGTTGTGGCAATGAGGTTGGTTTGGGTTTTGGAAGGTGGAAATTTAATTTCCTGGGTGGCACAAAATTTTGTGCTATTAAAATGATAGTTGGTGATTTGAAAACACTGAGTATACTGAAGAAAGGTGAAGAAGGGCCAGCTGCTCTCCCCCACTGAAGAATACAGCAAGGGATTCCCACTGAGGACACTTAGGGCAGGGCTGCTATGTGTCAGAATCAACTCAATGGCAGTATTTCTTTGTTTTTGTTGAGGCAGTGTTAGAAGTGGTGGATTGAAATAGTATAGTACTGGGTAAGATGAGACCGAATGAGAAAATAAGGTTATTAAGGATGTAATTTGAACACAATACATTGTGTTATAAATATTAAATAAAATGATCCCTGAATCAAAGAGTACTAAATAAAATCGTCCTACAATAGTATGTCATTACTGGAAAGAAACCACTAAGTAAGTCTGCACTTTTCCAGATAAGAATACAGCTATGCAAAGTATTTAATATGATTTAATAATACAACTTGAAAAATCATTAATGTGTGAAAATCTTCTAGGAATAAGAATAGGTCAAAAGTAAGTCCCTGCTGAAAATATATGGATGGACACTCTTCTAGATAAGCAATGTTCCATTTTAGAGTTTCTCTAAAAGTAATTGCTCTTTTTCTAATTTTTCTAATGGCTCAAATACCTTAACAGCTTTGAATTACAAAATAGCCTATATGATAATAATTCCTGAAGAAAGAAATCATAAAAATTAACAGTGCTATAAAATCATTGGGCTATGTATTTTCTAATATATTTATGAAGGAGCCCTCCCTCACAGTGGTGAGCTGCTGTTTGTTATCAGGAAGGTTAGCCATTCAATCTCATGAGGTTCAAACAGAGGGGGGAAAGATGTATTAGCTTGCTTCCATTAAAGACCATAGTCTTTGAAATCCTATGGGTCAATTCTAATGTATTCTATACATTTGTTTTCACATACATACCAAAACAAACACATATAAAACAAAGTGTGATTTTCTAAATAAATTATCGATACATATTACTTCAACAGTGACCAGCCCTGTATTTTGCTTAATACATATTTTTATAATAATGTGACATCTAAAATGTATTTTGTAGCAACACAGCACACAGCTGTCCTGTTTTTCAAATATGCAGTGTTCTCTTGTTCTGTTCCCACAATGCTTGACCAAGGACAAATTCTACTGTAACACAATGATGTGCTCTGGAATTCCCATTTTTCTTAATCTTATTAATATTTTGCTATCATCCACGTAGTCAAATGGCTTTACATAGACAGTAAATTACAGTAAATTAGGGCTTATATTAGTTTTCCGTGGTTGCTATTAAGTGCTTTTTAGTTGATTCTGACGTGACAACGCTACGTACAAAAGAATGAAATATCGCTTGGTCCTTTGCGTCCATACAGCTGCTGTTGATTGCGTTGTTGAACCCACTCTACCGATGCTTCTGAGTGATTGAGAGTGCTTTTGTTGTTGTTGTTTTGCTGAGCCTCTACCTTATTGACCTGTCGTCTTTTCTCAAGGGCTGGTCCCTACTGACACCATATCCAGAGTTCATTAAACTAAGTGTCACATCTTCATCACTATTAGGAATTCGGTTTGTCTTTCTTCCAGGATAGATGTTTGTTTTTCTGGCAGGCCAGGGTATAATCAACAGTTTTAAAAGGCAATATAAATCAATAGTGTCCAATTTTTACAGACTTCATTAATCACTGTCCAATTATCACGTATGTTAGAGGCGATTGGAAGTATAATGCTGTGGATGACCTTTTCCCTCATGTTGACATCTTTGTTCTTTAATCTTGTAGCTGAGTTACTCAATTCAAGCTGTCATTTGATCCCTTGATTGTTGCTTCCATAAACATTGGTGAGGAATCCATATAAAATGAAACTTTTGACAATTCCAATCTTTTCTCTATTTATGTGCTGTGTATTTTATATATTTGCTTGTTTTTATTTTTTATATTTGCTTGTTTTTATTGACTTATTTATTTTATATTGAGTTGCACTTTATACTGAAATTTATAGTCTTCTATTTTCAACAGTATGTGCTGAAGGTCTTCCTCACTTTCAACAATTAAAGTTATGTTGCAAGCTGCTCATGAATCTTTACCCAATCCTGACGGCACATTCTTTTCCTATATCTCCGTGGCTCGGTTTACTTTCCAGCATACAGACTCAATAAGGTTCAAACTAAGAATTGTCAAATGATACAACACGGACGCACAGCTGTCCTCTTTTTCAAATATGCAGTGTTCTCTTGTTCTGTTCCCACAATGCTTGACCAAGGACAAATTCCACTGTAACACAATGATGTGCTCTGGAATTCCCATTTTTCTTAATCTTATTAATATTTTGCTATCATCCATGTAGTCAAATGGCTTTACATAGAAAGTAAATTACAAAAACACACCCGTTTTGCATTGCCAATTTTCCTCCCGGATTTATCTGACATCAGTCAGATATGAGTGATTTATGTGACATCAGTCAGATATGCAGTGAGATTCTGCATTCCAAGTCCTTTTCTAAATGTGATTTATTTTCTAGCAATTCCTTCTAGATGTCCATAACAATGTTATTTTATTTCTCGACAAATGGTATATACATTTTATACTAATGATATCATTAGCTGTTTTTAACATTGTGTTAGATTACCTTTCCTTCACGTAGTAATCCATATGGATCTCCTCCAATTAGTTCACCAAATGGTGGCCTTCAAGATTTCTAGGCACATGCCAGTGAGGTGTCTAGTGCTGCATCAGTTTTAAAAAATCTGTCATGGGTATTCTTTTAATTCTTGGTAACTTGTTTTATCTAATATTTTCAGTTAAACTTGGTCTTCTTCCTTTAATAAAATCACTTGTTGATCTTATGCTATCTCTTGAAATGTTTGAACATCAACCAATTACTTTAGGTATGTTCACTATTAATTCATTTCCTTTAGATGGTTCCTGCATCATTCAATATGTTATCCACAGAATGTTTCAGTATTTCAAATCTGGCCTTAATTTTTTATTTAGTTCTATTAGCTTTAGATAAACTGAACTTCTAAATGTAAATATAAAACTAAAGTTCTTCATTTTTCTTTTTAACTCCTGTCTTTCCAAATATGTTTCTAATGCTTACTTTTTCTTCACAAACTGTATGTCAATTTTTCTGTTCACCTCCTTTATTTAATTATTATGACTTTCAGTTCATTTATTCTGTTTGAGCAAGTTTTAGAGTCCTTTATTATCTGTTTTATTTATTTATTAATAACTCATTTTATTGGGGTCTCTTACAGATTTGCAACAATTCATCAGTTGTATCAAGCACACTTGTACATATGTTGCCATCACCCTTTTAAAACATGTTCTTTCTATTTGAGCCCTTGGTATTAGCTCCCCCGCCCCCTCCAACTTTCTGTTTTGTTTATTTATGATGTTCTTTTGGTCATTCATAGTTTGTCAGGTCCTTTA